>JABASI010005108.1:0-12862 GCA_019776505.1 Tomocerus nigrus | reverse complement strand
CATCATACTTTTCAATACAGCAGTCAGTGTGTGCACGGAGGTAAGTCCGTTGCCTTTTCCTATTGGGGAAGGGTAAGTTGGTTTAGTAAAAGGTAACGTAATAACCCAGCGTAAGTGGGAGCTAATTAAGCGAGCAAGAGTTAATTACCATAAATAAGCACCCTTCCATTGATTCAGTTTTACGTGAAAGCAAACATTACTGTATAACATTACATTCACGGGACAAGGCAAGGAAGAAGGGGTTATATTCTACCGCAATAGAAGCTAAATGAATTTTATATGTGAGCATATTGCCCTAGGTGTTCGTTAGACCACTTTAACCACACTTTGTGCACTCTCGCTCTCAGCTGCTAGATGAATGATTGCAATCTTGATCAAGCTTAATGATAACATCCAATCGAGTGTTTGTTATTTTCAATGTCATGAACGATGAAAAACGCTGCAAGGCTCTTTTAAAAAGTGTTACAATTTAATTCCTAGTATTTCAGTTAATCCACAGTGATACGAATTTTAACATAGTTTTCTGCAGTTACATTTTTCGGTTTAATATTCGCATCCAGGAAACGATTGCTGACATATTTTCATCTGCTTGTGGTGATATCATATTTTGTTAAAGTGTTTTCACTTACAGCAAAGGGAATTATCATTTATTACAGAATCAGTACAGGCAATCCTTTGGACCTGCTATGAATTTGACTCCATTTTCAGTATCACATGTTAAGAGTGGTAAATTCCGTGTGGAAATAGACAAGTAAATTACTTGTTACTAATTATGTCTCACGCAGCTTAGTACACTTATTTAGTTTATGTACACATGTTTTGAGGAGATTGGAACTAAAGTGGAGTTATATCGTAATTACTATCATATTATTGACATAATTTATGAGATAAACTCACTAGGTACTAGTAAATAAGTTGTATTAACATGTAGGTATGTATAAAGATGAATGTAGTGTGAGCAAGGACTGCAGTCTGGGATAAAAGCCAGTTAGTAGTATTGGTGTATGAGGCAGTGTAGGATGTTTGTTAATGCATTAGTGGAATATAATAGAGAAGGAAAGTGGAAGTAGGAGTCCAGTGCGAGTGCAGAGAGAGCCGAACGAGTCGATTCAGAAAAGCAGTGGACTGGAATTGCTATTGGGGTTTTGTGCCGTTTCCTCCGTACAGATAGGCTCTCGCAAAGCCGAAGGTGGAGCACCAAACTCTTGACGCAAAAACTCCGACTTGCCTGCACTTGAATTGGTTCTGCGGACTCAGCCTGTCTTGCTAACACTCACTCTCACTTCTCCCTTATCCTCATTTACTGCACAGCTCTACACAAACGTCTTACTCCATAACAGCCCATTTTATACAATTCTCTCCACAAATTACACCAACAGTTACTATATATTATCGTTTAGCATTATAATATTCGAACATTTTCTCCTGTCTTTATTACCCTGTTGATAAACTACAGATAGGAGATTCTATTAGAAATGACAGGAAGAGAAAGGTGAAAAGAAATTTTTTGGATTAGTGGACATTTTAAAGGAAATATTGATTGAATATACGAACATGTAAAATAAATGGTCTGTAAACTAGGCCTTGTTTGAGATTGTGCTATTAGAAAATGTGCAAAGTTACACATACTTTTCCCAAATAATTCGATTCAGAATGCTTGAAGGACAATACACAAAATTGACTCAATTTTATGGAATTTGGGTATTTCTAAAGTAGTAAAAAGTGTGCTAACATTTAGCCTATTGGATATCAAAAGTTGTTCTACAAAATGCGTTTCCTTAATTAAAATAAAGCTGGAGAAATCAGTAATTAAGATATTGTGTATACTGTAAAGCAAAGAAAGAGTGTGGATATTGGGGATGCATGCCATGAAATGTTTGGAGAAGAAGCGTTCAGTTGGAGTGGAAGGGAAACTTTCCTATTAATTACTGGGAATTAAGAAGGAAGTGGTGAATTTTAAGTGAGGGCTAATGAGATAATGAGTTCAAACATGATCTACGGGATGTGCAACGGAGGGATGTCATCCCAAGTGACAGACAACTACTCACATTCCCCAGCAAGTGTTTCTTCCTCACTAATCGCATCGCTGCCGATTTCAAACACGACAACGTCCTCACTCCATCAACATCACCCACACAGCAACATGCACCACCAAAGTTCTCTAAGCCATTTAAATCCGCATTTATCGGTGAGCCACCATCATCTGAGTCAGAACAGCACGCATCAACAGAATCTCCATCCCTACCAGCAGCAATACTCATCTTCTCCAGTTGTCACAAATAACACGACTCCCCCTCTGATAGTGTCTTCTTCAGAGACGACAACTGCATCTTCCACATCCTCCGGAAACACTAATTCGGATCCGGGAGCCACAAACACGCCCACGTCCTATTATACCACTAATTCCGGATCTAATGGCCCTGACTACTATTTAAATTCAAGTTACCCGAGTGTCGGAGCAAACGGAGTGAATAATTCGAGTAATAATGGGAATTCTGGCTCTTCACCTCCCGGAACTCCAGTGGACCCGTCAAATGTGACTTCTCCGAATAACCCACCTCTCGCAATCTCACTAACAGATCAATCCGCGGGTTTAAGTTACACAAATTTAGACACCTCTTGCACTGTGAGTAATTCCGCCGCGATTTATCATCCTCATTTGGTGACTGTAGGTGCTTACGGTAATAATGGACACCCTACAAACTCTCCGTACGAAATCGGTCCTAGTCCCACCATCCCCGACCCCACGTTGTCAATATCCCCGAATTCTGTTCTGTACAATCCTGGAGGCTACGGTCACCACTCCCATGGCCATCACCTCCCCGCATCTCATTCTCATCACCATCACCAACTGCAAAGCAGCGCGGAATTCCCGGGTAGCCGCATTTCCTCAAATGGCCACGTACTTCCGGATCTCTGTGACATTTCTGCCTACGGCCAAGTTTTTCAAGGCGGTGGCGGGACAGTTTCTTCAAGTTTGGCCGTTGTCAGCACTAGTGGAAACAGTTCTAACTCCAGTTCCAACAACACCAACAATCATAGCAATCAACAAAGTTCCTCTTGTCTTTTAGCAGCTAACACTGGAGTGTCCAGTCACAATCACAACTCTCCACCTCAACACTACTTAGTTGCTCCGAGAAGTGATAATGACAATGGTAGTCCTAGTAGTATTAGTGCCACTGTGGGCTTGCACAGCCATCACTACGGAAGTCCTCACTCGCATCACCACCCCATCCACCACCATCACAATCCTCACCACGCTCATCATCTCCAGCCACTGAGCCAATTGAATCCGCATCTCAATCTGGGATCTTTAAATCCTCATCATCCCCACTCGCACCACCATCACCATAATCAACAGCAGCAACTGTTGAATGCTGGACAACTCGGCGGACTCGTTGGTGTTAGTGTCGGTGCTCCTCAATCTCAACTCCAAAACACCCAGTCCCATCAGATACAAATGGCTTCTCATAATCAACAACAATCTGCACAAAATAATCCTAATGTTCCCACTTACAAATGGATGCAGGTCAAAAGAAATGTCCCCAAACCCGTTGCAGCAGGTAATTCACACATTTCTTAACAATTCAGCTATTTTTATTAAATTGCTCATTTAGATTGGCATAACAGGTGTATAAAAATGAGCCCTATTTACATTTACTAGAATGGATATTGGTCATTGCATATTTTACACGCTTTCTCTACAAGATGCATTAGCTTGATTTATTAATCATTCAGGTAAACGATACGGAATATCGTGACATGTCATTCACTCCGTGTAATAAATCATGAATTCTGAATACGTGCACTATACTGTCATTTGAGTGAAATGTGAACATGTAAAATGCACTCTTCGCTTATTCTTAGTTAACAAACATGCTTTGATAGCTTTTCTATTTATTATGCCACTTTTTGCTTTTCATCTTCAGTGCATTTAAAAAGTGGTTGATGATTGAGCAAAGCTCTTAAAGCTTAAGTACATATTATATTTATACCCGTCGCTTGTAAAGTAGAATGAAATCATCGATTGAGTAGGACATTAGCTGTTAGTCGATGACATGATATGCATTTTGCGTAAAAATTGCAATCACTTCTATCATATCACTTTTCATTTGTCCTCAGTTAATCCTACTTCGTCCTGTCATGTCAATCATGCACTAATCCCTAACAATAATCAACGGTTTTGCTAATAGTGTCCTCTGTGTGAATTTGATAGACTGAAGTAAGCCACTACATAAATTGGCTCTTAGCACATTGTAAATAATGTAGTCTGGACATTTTTTATTTGCATTACCTACTTATGTAGTCTCCTACGCCAAACTTTCCACTCTTTTAACCTTCAGTGGTAACCATTTCCGTTCTAGTATTAACCGTTGACTTGAACAGTCCATATTCCATAGTATTATTATAGTACTGGGAGCTTGGCTAATTAGTGGACTCTAAATTGTATTTCGCTACTTACATACAAAGAGTATAGAGCAGAAGTAAGTAGTTTGTGTGTGTGTAGCTATAGAGCAGAATTTGCGGATATGAGCTTATGGACGGAAGCATAGCGTGAATTGTCATTGTAAAAACAGAAAAAGATTATAAAACGCAATGAAAGTAGGTAAGTGAGGTAGAAAGGCTTAAGTGGATTTAGGGAGAACCTGATAAGCATTTGTGAATATTTATTAGTATCTGTCTGTCCATCACTTGAAATCCATACTCATATTGCCTTATCGAGAGACGTGATGCTCCCTGTAGTTGTTAGAAGTACCAGGTAACTCGTCCCCTATCTCTATACAGAAATGTACTGCATTATGTCAACATATTATTAGCAGAGGCAGATAGTAGGCAGGTTTGATTTCTGTATTTGTATATTTTATGTGACAGCTCTGCAGTGAGCTAAAAGAACTGTTTTGTTTTGTCTCCAGTCCATTTACATACTTTAGATTACGTCCTGTTACACATGCTCTAATGCTCTTACCTTGGTTAACTATACTCATTCGAATATTTAAATACCTACATGTGATATTGACAAGTTAATCCTTGATTATCTCTCATCTGTCAATCACCCGTGGGTTATATTATTTCTCGATTTATGATTTACTGCTCTGTCTCTCTCGCTCTCCCTCATTCACTTGCGTGTAATTGGCTACCGGTATCATATTTGTAAGTCAAACATTCAGTGGTGATATGACGATACTGTGTAGGTGTGTTACTCTGAGCTGAGCGTACAAATACAAGAACATGATTATTGTCACATCTACACAAGACTGGATTACAACATTCAGTCAGATAATTAAAATCACTTCTATTTATAGCCACAATGCTTACCTACATAATAATACATTGTTTTTGAGACACATTAACTGCCATTCTCCTGTATGTAGTGTGCAATGAGTATACTTACACTATACAGGCAATGATGGGCAATGCTCTTTACCACATTACCTTTTCATTTTCTGTCCTGAACCGTCCTTTAGGTAATACAACCGTCTGTCTGAAGCGGTTTGAGTTGTCCTCTTGTTACGGTATGAGTGACTGTGACAAGGAAACGCTGAATATTTCATCTTATCTACTCTTGTCGACTGTCATGTCAATCGGAAATTTTATTGTTTCTCTTACAGCTCCTTGTTTCTCTGTAGTACTACAGTAATGTATATCTTGTTACTCTTATTATTACATTACAATTTACAGCCTAAAACAACGGTTACATGCATTTAGTAAGGATGGATGTAAAAATTCTTTGCTTAATGATAGACGACAGCTACCACTTATTAAGCCATTTCACAGGCATCTATGTATATTATACCAAAGGGATTTTAGAAAACAGGAACTAGCAGTCTACTACACATCTTCTACTTTACGGCAGAGAGTGGTGGAGGGGAAAAAAAGCAAAACTTTACCAAAATTCGTTGAAAATTCGCTTAAATATTGTAAATATAAAATATTAACATTGATAATAGAGTTACTGATGCTCACTCTATACTATCAATGTCCATGGATGCTCATTATACTCAACTCAATTATTGTGGTAAATCCAATAGTAAAATTCGAATATTTAAAACGTTATATTCCTATTTTTAATATAGCAATCTGCCTTGCTACAGTTACAGTTTCTAAATCATATCTGAATAAGTACTTGTGTTAATTCAACTTGTAAATGTTAGAAGATTAGCACGGATAATATTGTAAATGTATGTGTAGGTGTGTTGTGCGTAATAGTATACCTACTACATCTGATCATAATGTAATTTGTACATCTGAAGTCTGAACTGTAAAGATTGAAGTCATAGATAGGTCATCAAGTCAGAACGTATCGGCCATCTGCGTGTTGAATTTTTTAAGAGCATTGAAGTGATGGGTGACAGGACTCAGTGGCTATAAAATAAAAATCTCAAGTTAACTCAGCTCGGTTACAAGAAACAGCTGAAGATGAAAAGGACAGAAGAAACAGACAGGATAACAAGCCAAGTCGTTTCAACTGATTTTACTTGACATGAGACTTGCGATGAATTGTACCCACGAATACCAAGTGCCTCAAACATCTCTTTAGCTAACTCATTTAATTTAATGCGTAGATAGACGTACACAGAGAGTCGAATTTCTTTTCTTACTCTCTGTTTATAGCTTATGATGATACTCTACTCGTATTTATTATGCATAGGCACATGTTTTCAAAATATAAATAATTGAGCCTGCATGTATTACTTCTGCTTGGTATAGTATCAATGAAAAACTATGCATTATTTATAAATATATAGTATGGATATATAGCTCCATATCGCAGATGGGCAATTATAAAATATCCAATTTCAGGTTATATGAATCTAATAGGAATTTTCTTCTAATAGGAATCATCTTTTCATACAGGTTATTTATGTCCACGCTTAAAAGGTATCCACAATTCCACACCTCAATTACAATCTTAAAAATAGATGCCAACTATATCAAATGGGACAGAACTTTTGTGCACTATTACTATTGATATGTACGATACATTTGCCCTTAAAAGCTGAGCAGAACTGACTTTCGCAGTACTACTTATTTAAAGTTACCGAAATATATACTGTGTCTTCATAAAGCCCTAAAATAGTACATCGTCAACAATAATGGTAATTCTAGAATGTTTATCAGAACCATGTTAAAAAAACATTATATAACATTACAATACAATGTCAAAAAGAATAGACACCTACCTATAGTATATACTCTTCAGTGAAGGTACTAATAATGTATAGGTAGTTATATACTATGTTGTTTCTTGGATTCTGCATCAAATAATATAGCTGATATGATGCTAAAATGTTATTGCATCGACTATTAAAAGGTAATATCGTTAGTAATATGAATTAAATTGTGAGAAAATGAATACAAAGCTGCTATTTGACGTAGAAAAAGAGATGGTAAATTCTTTCTTTTGATATTGAAACGAGCAATGCATAATAGTGAAGTAGAACGTGATAGGAGAAGACCACCCTTTGCGCTATGAATTTGCATACGTCAGCCGTCAATTTTATCTGTCCTCTTCATCCCTCTGTGTAAAATTCAATATGACAATCGTACATACTCAGAGCGACTGACTTTCTTTGTTATTCTGTTCTCTTGTACTATGCAATGCTATACAAATAAATGAACACAACAGCAGACTATCGATTTATTTCCCAACGTACTACATTTTATGTTCATGAAATTACCATCTGAATTTTCTGAATCATGAATAAACCATAATATTATTATGTTGAATAATAAAACATTTACGCTAAAATCATTTTTCATAACCATCTGACTAGAACAATATGAAAGGTAAATCATTGCTGCTCTAATTTAAGCGTATTAGAATGAGAACGTTTTAATAGTTCCGTAGATACTCGAAATGGAAAATTCATATCGGTAGCCATTTGGTATTTTTCACCCAATCAAAAGATGAAGCATCTCAGTCTAAAAGTAAATGTTAGTCTAACTAGAGAGGACGCTATAGCCTTTTGTAGACGTTATTTCTCTTGTCATACAATTTTCCTGTTGTTAGTGAACTAGAATTACAATAGCACTACGGATGCATGGAATAGGCAGCACAATGAATAGGTAGATAAAAAGTCTGTCTAGCTTTGTCGGCAGGGTGCCCACAAGGAAATTCTCGTCCATTCGCTCTTGAGACAGACAAAGTATTTTGTACGATGAAAACAGGAGTAGTAAAAGGACTGAATAGGGGTGGATTGTGCAGGAGAGGTTGGCGGACAGAAGGCAACAGCAGATAACAGCTCAAAAGTACCTCCGCTAAAGGTCTTAAGAGAGAAATCCGAGTGGTTGGTTTCCTAGCTGTGGGATAGCAGACAATTGATAGAAGAATGAAATTTTAGGGAGACAAGAAGTAAATAGCTCTCGTAGTTGATAGTCGAACTTGTAGTTGAGTACGATGATAGGAAGGAAAGTGAACCCCACGAAGCGTGAAGAAGTTGTTTGGAGAGAGTGTGTAAGCAAGCAATTTATCAGCCATTTGTCATCTTCTTTGGCGTCTCAAGTGATGAGCCGGAGGAGAAGAGGAATGACGATTCCTTGCAGTGGATCTAACTAAATAGACTCCAATGCAGAAACACCCCAAACCGCAATTAATGACTTTCTTACTGAATGTAACGTATAATGGAATGTTCTATAAAGGAGAAAGGATTTTATTTTGCAAGACCCAAGATTTTAGAAGCATATTATGCTCATAAATACACAAAGTTTTTATTGAAGGGAAAACGGGGACTTAGATTCAAGAGAAAGACATAAAAGTACCAACAAAAAATATGGGCTGAAAGCAATTTTTTCTAAAACTGATACTATGTAGTGGGAAATGTAGTACAGATTATGATGGCTGGTGAAATCCGTACACACGTAAGTAAATACTACATAGTAGAAGTAAAAGGCTTTCGTGATATAAAGCTATTAAATGCTAAGCCATAGCCCACCTCAATAATTCCTTACATTTTTCCAAAGATTACACATTATTGCCCAATGATTTAGATCATACGATCTCACGTGCGCTCAACTCTGCCTCCTTCCATTCCTAGTACTGTAGTGACTTAGATAATTCAAAGTTATATTGATACGCAATGACTTTTCTCTGTAGGTACATAACAAAACTTTCCATAACAAACAGAATTACTACTTTATGAGTGGTTCATATAAATATACGACTCAATATAGTTCTATAGCAAATAGGTAGCATAACTTAGAATTTCTCCATCTTTTGATAGCCAAAACTAGCTTGGCTGTGATTAACTTTTACTTTTTCGTTCTATTGCTTTCTGGGAGGATAGTAAAACAAACAGGGCCAATAAAATAGCTCACAGACTGGGCAAGACTCCTATACTACATACTGTTCTTTACTTCACGATTTACTTTTACCATTTTCATTCAACGATAAAATTAAATACATGGACAAGCTATTATACCTATACAAAGCATAGCCCAGTCTTTTCTAGTCAAAGCAAGTTATTAATAGAGCTTTTAAAACTAAATAGAATTCATGCATTTATGAGCTTGCCCTGTAATAATACGAAAACAAACAAAGCAGCTTATCAGATAATAAATCAGTCAACTACCTTAAATGTGTTACATTTACATAGAAATAGTTCCATCTAGTATTTTTAATGGTTTACACGAAAATGAACTATGCGAGATCTTAAAGAAATACGGATGCAACCCTAGAGAGCCATGTTATTACACATAAGGGATGGATGCAATCCAAGAAACAACTGGCGAATTGCAGGAAACAGCTCTGATAAAATGCGAAATAAAATTTTAAATATCGTTTATTTTGGGACAGTGGATTTTGGCCAAGCTTTTTTTAAAAGAAAATGTCTACCAAACCTTTTAGTCAAAAACAGAGTGCCTTTAACATATCAATAATTCTGTTAGCAGTTATTTGAATTATTCTTATTCTCTATCTCTACTTTTACTTTTATCGTTGTCTGACGTATAATAATATTATTAATGTAAAAAACTCAATTGCATAACATGGGCAAATGTGTAAAAACATATTTCAGTAAGGAACTGATATACACAGTTTTCATGCTGTGTATTCCATGTCCACTTGATACGACATGGTTAAATGAAGATAAGTAAACGAAATTAACAGCGGGTAGCCTGGTTGTATACTTAGCTATAAGGGTCGTTTATTCTCTTTCTAAACATATCAATGTATCTATTGCATTGTAGTCACTGTTGGATATTAACCCTTAGGATTTAAACGCAGAAGTCAAAGTCAAGATGTGGCAGAGATAATTTACATTTTTATCGTAAACTAGGTGAGCAGAAGTGACCGCGACGGTTAAGTGCATACAAAAATCATTCATAAACCTAGGTAGGGAAATGTATTTCGTATGCCTGTACTTTAGTGGAGCTATCAGACACCCACACCATAACAGAAGAGAAGCATGCTTGAACTATTTTACATGTGCATATTTCCCCGTGAGTAATTATCTAGGGTCAATTTAGAACGGCGCAACTTGCGATGTAAATCTAAATAGGCAAGTGCATAGCGCAGGTGAGGCAGATAACGTCTGCTCTTCCGGTTCATAAAGTACAATTTCAAACTGGAGAGACTGCCTCTTTCAAACTACCAATATGCATATATAATGTATTTACATAGCTAGGGAAAGTTATACATAGATATGTATGGAGTATGGACTGCAGGTAAAGTTAGAATTACTTATGTTAGCTGTTTCAATCTATACGCTTAAAGTTAAATTATAACATAAGTCTGTACCGTAGACAGTGCACAGTTCCTAAGTTAGAATAGCTAGCTAGTCCAAAGTGTTAGTTCTTCGAAAATATGGCCAATAATACCATCACCTGACAATTGACCAAGTGCACATTGATAAAACACTTGTAACAATTGTACTTACAATTATTAGTCAATGAACAGGTATACTAGTGCAGTTTTTGCTGTTATTTTCATGTTGAAGAACTGTTGTTGAATTGCTGTACTCTAAGATGCCGTAAGCCGTTACATCGTCTTCCAATATATTAGTCCACTTTCTGTGACTAAAGCGTGTATGCTAAAGATCAACGTAACGATCCCGATCCCTAACTTGCCATGGATAATGAACGTAGCAGCAGCAGAAACTAACATCAGATACTTTTGGTTTCTCGTTTATTTGGATTTTTCATTACACAAAGGGCTTTATAATCAAATAAAAAATATATCTCTGAGGTTCAGATGCATGTAATGTTACAGGTGCAGATGTGCTTTAAATTGATATAACTATTTACCTAATCTACTTTCAAGTTAATAAAATCATATGCATTTCTTCTGCCTGCTTATTTTGGACCCAGAGTTCTCCAGTAACGAATGTAATTTTAAAAATGATCTCCAAAGATTTTGAAAACCTCCCCACGGTGGAGAATTGAGGTATACAAATCGTTTTTTTTCCAATTCTACAAAGTCAATACAAATACAACAGTTCATATTATTGCCTGTTGAATTTTCTCGAACAGTTTCAGACCTAAATTGAGACGATGCATGCATGTGATATGCTTCTTGCTACATGATATGATATGCTACTATGGGTCCGCATTTGGGTACCTCTGCCCGATTAATTTGTGTACTAAAATTACGAATCTACATTTATTATCATTATTAAATTAAGATTACGATGCCATGCTTAACTCAGCCTACCTGTTCTAACGTTTGTAGATAAGAAATTGCAGTTACACAAGAAATATTTATATTTAAATTCTGAATTGAATTCTGAATTTCCACCAAATAGTGATTATCTACTGGAAATCGAATTGTCGCATTCTGATGGACTTCTTCATTCCATTTTTGTTTAATAACAGTGAACAAACTCATCTTATTTAATCAATTTTTGTGGCTCCCTGTGATATCATGCATTATTGTGGCATAAGGTCAGACACAAGAAGGGAAATGTTCTTGCAAGTTACGATCCAAAAAAATCCATGTTAGCCCTCGCTCAGTCAAATGACTGACAATAATGGCGAGCCGACTAACTGGCTCTCGCTGTCCGAATCCGTACGCTACTTAGAAGAGTGCTGCAATGTCTAATAACACTTCCTATTAGATGCTATAGTTATGATGCTAAGAATTAAATCGGCTGTAACAAGCGTTGGGGAATATTTTCCCAAATAATCCAAAATTAAAATTGTATGTTCACTGGCGAGACTTTTCCATAGATATAATATTATAAAATGGTCCTTTAAAGATAATCTGCGGATATGTTTTTATGTCATTTACCTCTAGCTGTCCATGCATCACATGCATTTCTATGTGAGATGGAACAGTATATGGTGACACAACCAATCTGGCTAACATTATAGGTATAAGTTTTTGGGACGACCTAGGCAATATGATACGTGCTATGTTAAGTGTGACTCAGTGAGTATAGTTTGGTTAGAAGGATATTGCTTTTCATTTCATTTAATTCCTTTGCCTCGGTCGGCCTTTCTTTCTTCTCGTTGGTCTCGCTCAGCTTGGTTACTCAACGTTCACTGTTTAATGTTATTCCTTGTACGTTTGTGATACTCTCGTCTGTGCTATGCCAGCTTTGCCATTGTATTTCTCCGAATTACAAACTCTGAATATGTCGCGTCCAGCGAATGATGGATGGGCCTGAAGAGAACCATGCAGAAACAACCGTAGCAAGCAAACCAGAGCAAGCGAGCTCGGCATTGCATTGCATTGCCTATTATATTATTATTTCTTCCCACAACCCACACTCAACCAACAACAACCATGAGAAAATTAGACATGTTTTTTCTGGGCTTTTTACAATTACATTTGTCTGTCCTCCAATCCTATAGGCTTCTCTTTCAGGCAACCAGAACACGTAGGACACAAAAATAGACATATTTTCAGTAACAGCACAAGCTTATG
>JABASI010005107.1:0-12865 GCA_019776505.1 Tomocerus nigrus | reverse complement strand
TTTTCAGCTGCGCTACTGCGCTAGCGTCTCTGTATGTGTTGTATGCATGGAATGAAAGAAGGCTGCACAAGGAATGACATCCTGTAAAATGGTCTTATATATAGTAATATTTCATGATTTGTTGTTAAGCAGTAACGATATGGTAGTTAGGGGAAGATACACATAATGTAATATCCACTAAATGTATACATTTGTATATTAATTCTATGGTATTATATTACACACTAGGTTCCTATAAGTAAAGAGAACTTGATTGTTTTCTTTCAATCTTTTCAGATCGGACAAGACTGGACCGGAGGATTTTGGATTAAGGCTTAGGGTTTCCTATGTTAACATTTAATGTTTCCTTAATAACCTCATAAATGGGATTTAGATAGAAATACTAAGTAAGTAGCATCCCGAGAGAGAGAGAAGCAGGTAGATACTGTCCTTATAGTCATAGGATATTTTGTTTTTCTCTTGCGTTCGGTTGAGTGAGTGAGGAAGCTGAGTGAGTAAGAATATCGTGAGAAGATAAGATCAAAACTATTCTTATTCAATGTTATTCTTTTCTTATGTTTGGATGCCAAGTCAATTCCACCGACTCAGTATCTGAAGAAAGTCTCATATAGCTTAGAAAAGAAACTATATCTACACTCAAAAGAACCAAATAATACCCATCAACCTATATTATAGATATACAAGCAACACAAATTAGATGTGGGAACGAGACGGCACTTGCCTTATTCATTCCGATCGATTTCCTACTCGATTGCTTTCTCTACAGACTCTGCTAGAACTCATTTAAAATTTTAAATCTATCTTCTAAATTTCGCATTCAACAATTAAATAAATATTGTACATCTTCCTTTTCCAATTTCCAATTGCGTATTTTCGTTAACTTTCTGTGTTTTTCTGTTTATCGATTCCAACCAATACGACAATATTTCTGTACCAAGTCGGATGGGACAGTTTTTCTTTAAAAATCTTAAAATTAAAAATATTATCTGCAATTTTTTTCAGAAAATTGTTGCATGCCAGTTATGAAGTTATCAAACAAGAATACCCAATTGACAAAACTTTTACAAAATCTTTGAGACCTTTTCTGCCTGCATAATATTTCTGGAAAAAAGGGTGTATACCATTTGTGAATAAATATTTTTGAAGATATATTTACTATTCGTGCTTCTAACTTCGTAGATTTGGTGATTATGTCTGTTGGAGCTGTTGAATGGTATGTATTTGTGTAGTAGATGCCCTAGAAAAATATGTAGGCAAGGAAAATGTGCCAGTGAGAAATAAGTAAGCTGGGACGACGGAGGAGTAGTTAGTGGGTATAGCTACGAAGAACGTTGTTCACTTTAATTGATCTTCTCATTCACCTGCCTTCACTCACTCTTTATCATGTTCACTTTCCTTTGACTTGTTCTCATCGTCTGACGGACTGACTGATTCCACTATTCTCCGTCTTTAATACTCAGCTATTACTTTTCTGACTGAACACTATCTGTAGTCGCACATAGCTGCATTGTACTTGAAAAGATATCCAGCACACCATGAAAAGTTGATGAATACCGAATCACGATACAAAGAAATCCTCTGTTGTTGTACATAGAAAAGTGCCTGGTTTTTAGTGGATTTTTTCTAATACTTATCATTTGTTGTCGTGTCTTGAGGAAAGAAAGGTATGAAATAGGCTAAGCACGAATTTAGAAGAAACTAATAGCAATAGTTACATATCTACAGCCCAACATCAATAAAAACTAATACGAGCAATATTTACAAGTGCGTACAGAACAAGTAATAACCAAACCAATAGATTTCTTATCACTTTCTCATTCATTTCTTTCAAATGCATTCGACCTCACATTGCATCACTCCCACTGAAATAATGGAATAGATTCTTAGCTAAATCCATCCTTACCACATATTACTACATGACACCATACTAAACAGCATACACACTAAATAGATTACTAACTCAAAACTTCTCTACTATATCTACGACTCGGTAATAGCGTATTTATTCTTGTCACTTTTAACACCTAATATATGTACCGGTTCTCCAACAAAAGAATTTCCTCTTAAAATTCTCAACTTTTTATACATTATTGAGTTACACTTTTCAATTTTAATGCTTTTCAGTCATTTCAATCTGATAAATACCTACCCTCTGCTAAAACGACCTACAAGATGAATCTTAGCATGGTATCTTTGTAATTTCATTTTACATACCTTTTGGAAAAACGTTGAAAAAATATTCATAACCTACGGTGCAATAACTATTGAAAATTAAATGCACATTTAATTATTAGAATTTCACAATTCTAGATACTTAATTTAACTATAATGAGAGAATGCAATTAATTGGCTGGTGCAGTAGCATTGGCATTGGAATGGCTTTAATGTAATGAACTTTTCTTGAAGGAAAATTGCTTTGTCATCTTGAAGACACTTAACAGCAGTCGGGTGCAGTTCGCCGAGCGAAACTTTAATTTACTGATTGTGCGTATACAAAATCTGAAGCTGGCTCTGCTACAGATAGAAACAATTGTTATAGAAGTATTTAAGTATAGTGCTTCACTAATGCGTACAGACACTCTATAGAAATCGTGGAATCTTTTGTCTTTCCTTTAATTTCATTCAATCAAGACATTTTGGAACGTCTTAATCTCTCTCTCTCTCTCTGACTCTCTCTCTTGATTAGAAAAGGTCAATATTTCACATTTAATTTCCACAGGGAGCTCGTGGGCCTGTGGATTGCTCTGTGGGAATAACATCACAAATACTACAGAAGCTACGAAAAGACATGATTTCTACTAGCTATCCATCTACTATTAAACTAAGCACTGGATTACCTTTCATTTGGTAGTTGGGTAACTCTGACACTGAATTTATGTGTAATTACTATAGTTGAACTTGAATATTATTTATATCTAGAATCACAAGAACTTTTTTACTTTTCATGATCTAAAGTGTGTAAGAGCTCTGCATTTTATGTGAACCATTATTTTTTCATTCAGATATTGTGATTTGAGTTAAGTGTACATCTTTTCATGTGATTAAATTAGATTCGAATGACTTGTGGAAAACATGGTTTTTTGTCAGTTTTATCGTTGAGTCTATTTGAATGGACTAACTAATTGGCTAGAAATTATGGCTTCCTTATGGTTAGCAATAGGTATGCAATTATTAAGGATGAGTGGAGTGTGTCTCTTTGCATGTGTGCCTTTATTTATTCCTCACGTATTCGCATTATAATAAAATTTTGATGACGATATGCATTCCGTAAATATATCGTGTATTTATGTAATAATTTATAAATTGGAATGAAAGGTTGAAATGTACATTGATGAATATGTTCATGTGGGAAGTATAATAAATGTGGTTTAATTAATTAGCCACGGAATTTGCTGCAAGTCATCCCTTGCACATGTAAATGGTTATAGGGAAAGGTGGTCTGTCCTGTAGACATTTTCCAGGGAGGAGTTTCTTATTTAGGACGCATAGAGTAATATTTTTGAAGTATTTGGCAAACAAAAATGCGCTGCAATATAAAATTGCAAAAATATTCGTGTAGTCTTTATAGATAGTGGTATGTAGTGTTGCTGGGTGTACGGTAAATATATTTGAATAAGGAAGGAGTGTATAATAAATAACTTGTGTGTAGGGAATATTGATAGGGATGGAAAAGTAAGTGCGGAATTGAAAGGAGAGTGGAGGAAGTCATAACAGGAGCTGTCAAATTTCGCCAAGAAAGCTGTTTTTCATGCCAACGAAGCGAGGCGAGGAGGCGAAGATTCAGAAATGCACAAAGCACAACGGAACGGAGTTTAGCACTGGAAAAAACATCTCTGCTTCTTATTTCATTTTACTGAGCTCCTCCGTTCTGCTATTCCATGCCATTGCTCTGCATTAATCTCCCTATGGGAAGAAGATGCGGTCTCCTCTCCTTTGACTTGGCTTGGCCTTTCGTTCCACCGACACCCGGCTCACTCCCTGCCTCTGCCTGCCTGCCTGCCCTGGCTCATATCCCATTCCTTCCATGGGGCAAATGAGCAAACACAACTAAATACTCACTACCACTCTCTCTCTCTGACTACACATCATTCAGCCACACACTATCCCATCCAGCTATAATATTATGCTCCAGATATCTACGTACTTCTCTCTCTCTAAGAGGACAGACTGCTGCTGGGGTGAGAACACAACTCTCGGTAAAGAGCACGTACATTTCATAAAGCAACGACGACAACCCATTCTCTCTCTCTCTCTCTCCAACTTACTTGCTCGCTGGCTACATTATAATTTATATACTGTGAAAGCTTTGCTCAAAACTTTGCTTTCTCTCCATGTTCACCTTTTAGCAGAAGATATGCGAAGAGCCAACAAGAACTAGAACACAAATTTCTGTGACACTTACAGTCACACTTTATTATAACGTAATATTCACAAATATTTTACACTTTCCACTTACTTAAAACTTTCCAGATTCTATGTCACAATTTAGCAAATGTGATGTACGAATATAAATATACACCCAGCGTGTCCTATTAGTTAAGAGTTAAGAGCACTACCAACACATGCAAAAGCAAACTGAAAAATGCAGCAATTCTGCTCAACCTTCTCTGGCAAATATTTATATTTTCGTCCTCTTCTATAACTTTCCCAACTCAGCAGTACCTTACTCTTAGTTTCCAACGTGAGAGATACATTTCCGCTTTAAAAATACAGAATTATTTAGCTTTTCACTAAGCAATACAATTTCGTTTATTTTCGCACAATTAAATTACTTTCATATGCAAAAGAACACTTTTCTTACAATTTTGCTCATTTTTATCTCAGCTTTTAATATGAAATAATGACCAAATTTTTATCAAGTCAAGCACAATTCTATTTTTTTGAAAGAAGCTTGTCATGTTTAGTTTTCTTGTAGCAACCAAATAAAACTTTGTTTGAATGTTTTTGTATTCTAATTGTTAAATAGCTAGTAAGATGATTTGAATGGTATGGGAAAGATTTTGAAGAGGAAGAGAATTTAACTCGCACTTCAACAGAGGGATTACAATTTTACTAAACTAAGAAATATTAGAAATAAACTCAGATTTATCACTGTGAAATGAAGGAAAGGACAATATGCTAGGCAAAAAATCTTTCTCTTCCCTGACTAAGTACGTAGAATGTGAAAAGTTACGCTTTGAGATTGAGACAAGGAGGAATAGCTAGCCACGGAGAGTGAGAGTAGCGGCTAGGGTAGGCTCGAAAAGCGAAAGGTCTAGACAGACAAGAATAAAAATTAATCTGTATTTATTTATGTAGTCGAGGGATATTAGAGCGAATGAAAATGGGGAGAGTGAAATTATTTATTTGGGTTGACTACGCACAGCACAGCTACAAAGTGAGTGAATGTTGTATCTCTCTAATCTGTGCAATGCATTCAGCTCCTAAACAATAACTTGAGACTTTGAGGATGCAACGTTGAATGACAATAATAACTTCCATTTATTTAGTGCGTATGAAATTCAGAACGGCAACTATTGCTGCACAAAATATAATTTAAGCGTTTTCAACAGAGAATCTCGCATCAGGCTCCTGTTTCAACAACATCACTCATCACTCCCTACATCAATGCACGCACCTAACTATTTCTATCATTCAAGATTAGCTAACGTACTTATATAGGCCTCTACTAAGTATAATCTAAATATGGAAATAATAACGCCTTATTTCCACAGATTGAGATATCACACGTAGGTACTACAAGTTTCAAGAGCTCCTATTTCCTTCCCTTCCGCTACTTGTGCAATGAATATTATTATGATAATGACCATTCTGATTATTTATGAATGCAAAAGAATGCGTGAGCTACATACTACACTACAGATCCAAAGTGCTGATATTATTCCTGGCAAAAGAAGCCTTCCCGTTTCCTTTGGCTTTATAAATTAACGGAAATGCATAGCAATTGTAATCATGTACCGCAGTCTACGTGAAAAATATCTTCATTTCCCTTCAACTTCTGTTTCGTTTACACTCCTGAACTACGACTTCCATGGCGCAATATGAATCTATTCTACTTCTCTTCTTTCTCCTGCAAAAAATAACTGTGAATAGTTCATCTTCTATGTATTTCTTCCTGTCACATTGAATGCTGGACTCATACTGTAGTTGGAAACCTCCAGGAATATATAAAATTGCTTTATCTGCGAGAATAGATGTCATACAAAACAATTTACTTCATGGAGGGGGGTAACGTAACGTGAAAATTAATGGCATATAAAATTTCTGACGTGATGAGGAGAGGTGCTGCTTTCATCAATTTTTTTCTGTAGCCAAGAAAGAATCCGGAGTTTGGAGCCAACTTGAGAAAAAATTTCAAGAATATTTCTAGTGGTTTAATTGTTTAACAAGCGTTAGCAGTATTCTTACCAAGTTTCGCTTGACTAAAGTTTATTAATTTTTATTCAGGTTAATTGGGAATTGCGGAGATGCTCTTGGCTTTTTGGTGCTAAGTGATAACACTGAATGTTTTAATATAACCTGTATTTGTCTTTTCTTCAAGTATGTACATGTTGCTTAATCTGGATGACACCCTTACACCTTGTGGAACATTATCTGGGAAAATTATTAAAGCGACATTAGGCAAAAGTTAAAGGGACAAGGCATTTTCTTGATGGTTTAACCCGTTACGAGTTATACGAGGCGAATTTGTCTTGTGTTAGTAATCAGTCACTTGTCAATAATGGCAACATTAATATCTATGAACTTTTGAGCATTGCCTTTTGTAGCATTTTCTAAGGTCTTGGTGATCACAGATCATTCTTGCAGTTTTGACTTGTTTATTGTCAAAAGCAATTTAAATTAAACAGAGTAAAAATTTCGTTTCGTGTTAGGCTACAGCATACATTTTGAATAAGAATGCTCTAAATCACATTTGATGGCTACAGCTTCATTTGTGTAAATTGCGTTGTACTATTTACAGTTTGACGTTGGATGGATTGATGATAATATTATTATGTAGTATAGGTATAGTTACAAGTAGTATGCTGCAATAGATGTTCAACAAAAATATATCGTTTTCTACCCAGCCATAATATGATGAGATAAAAAATCATCTCTCCCCGTTTTATTGTATGTGGACTATAATCCTGTGTTTTTGTGATCGTAGATGTTGATATTGGTGCCCTTAGTTCGCCAGTTGATAGAATGAGCTGAGCTGTGATGTGATTTGAAGTAATGTGAATGAATGTGGGCACAAAGTGAGTGAATCGACCACCCAAATGGCTTTGGTTCCAACAAAGTTGTTTGGCAGATAGAAATAATAAATAGAATAGAACGGAAGGCCCTTCAGGGTTACGCACTCACTACGCACTTTATTCCTTCGCCTGTACAATTACAATACACAGCTCTACTACTACAGCCGAATCCTCACGTAATGAAATGCATTGCATTGTAATGAGAGTAGCTGTGCCGTATTAACTATAAAATATTATTGCCCTATTTCATGTAACGCACATAAGAATTGTGGACGCTACTCAATTACCCAACTGGCAAAGAGGGATCTGCAACTAATCCAGAAAAATCCTCAAATATAATCAAGAAATGTAAGTAGGCATTGACTATCAAATACCATAAAGGCTAGTATCCGTGCATGGTAAGCTCCGTACTGTGAATCTAAAAAATCTAAACTGTCGATTTTCCCTATGTAAGTACTAAAAATAGAGATCCCGAATCGAAACTGTGCAAAATTGAATTGGCATCCATGGACAGTGCACATACCTATATATTTTTTTTAATTTAGCCCAAAATCAACTGCTGACAATAATACAATGCCAATAAAAAAAGCTAGCTACAAATATATTATACAAAATATTTCATAGGTACTAGAAAAACCAATATTGAAATAATTAGGTAAAATAACTTTGCATAATTTTAAGCTTTTTTTTGAAATAATTCCACAAGACACACAATGCAAGAAGTTTTATAAATATGTGTCTATTTATGTATCTTCAATAGTTTGCATGTTTTCACATTGTATGTGTCAAAATTTCCCTATGCACTAATACTGTACTAATTAGACATTTGTGTTTTGTATCATTGCACGGCTTAGATTCACTTTTGCATAATTTTTGAATTAGAAGGGGAAAATAGTTCGACGGTAATAAAATCTTTCTATTGCTTTTATCTGTAATCTAAGATGTCATAAAAATATTTTACAATTTCATAATAAAAATTTAATACCTTCCACGGCCAGAGAGATGTTATGAAAAGTATTGTAACATTACTTATAAATATTTTGGATGCACCGTTATGTCAGCTTAACTTTGCTATACAGTACTTGGTGTGGACCATCCATATCTATTTTACTGGAATGGATTACATTTAGCGCCAAGAGTGGAACTTAGTACCTACCCCAGTTGTTTAATTCAAACCCAATTATACCCTTGAATGCACAAGTAATTCGAATTCGTCACAGATAGCCGACGAGATTGATTTGATCCATTTGACTTTTAATGTTCCTATATCTACATTATGAATTTTATGATGACATGAAGGCAGTTAAATATTATAACCTTCTATATTAGCAGAGAAAGTGTTTTATATTAATAGCATATAAATATTTATGTATATATGAATTGATAATCTTTACGGGAACATTGTTCAAGTTCAAAAATGATAATAAGTCGCTGTTTACAATTTCAGGGGGCATGTGGGTTTGCTTTTTGGTTTGGGTTCGTTCGGTATATCTCTTTTTTGTCGTAGCAGCCGACAAGTTCTTACACAGCAGAATATTAACATTTTTAGAGCTTTTATATTTAAACTATATGCCGGTCCCTAGTGAAGTTAAGTAAGGACCAAGTGTAATGATATTGGATTTGACGGAGCCTAACAATTCAGAGATCTCTAGTGCTGTGAAAGCAGTCAAAAGCAATCAACCTGTGTAACGTGCATGTCGATGATACATTTTTTGATATAGACAAAAGTAGTTTATATTTACAGCGTGATGCAGTAATTCTGTATTATCTGCACTAAATGGGATTTGAAGAACCCATGTATGATTGTATGATCTTACTATCTCTGTGTCTCTCTTTCTCTCTTCTGTATAGATGTCTATGTCTGTAGGACGTGCACGCTTAATTAATGTCGATATGATATCCATGGATTTATTAGGAATGGTAAATAAGATCTCCCCACTCTCCCTCACTTCACTTCAATACCATTGCAATCCAATTTGTTTTTTTAGTCGGAATTTTGTATTCTTATTACTGTGGTAAGGCAGCCAGATTTTCGACGGACGATCGAAACTTAAACTTCCAAAAGATTTTACAGATATTATTGACACTGACATAGTAATATGACAGTGAGACGTATATAAAAAATTTCACTTTCACATAATGTGTAATGCTTCAGTCCTAAGTAAGGACCATTCATGATTATGCATACCTAAGTTATTTAATGGGATGAACACACATATTTATATTATTATCTGGTATTGCTGACATACCGCATGTCATCAGTTCCAAACATTAAAAAGCAGCATTACATTTTGAAATATGTATTCAACTATATAAGGCAATACAGCTCATCGTTTCTTACAAATAAATTTGTAAAATGTGCCAAATAACTAAAATTAGGGAATATAGTTCACATCCAGCCAGTTTTAATTTTTTAATAGGTACCTAATCTAAAACTACTTATTATTGATGTAAACTATCTACGCTTTCTATAGAGTGTGGCATTACGTAATAAGAAAATTGTGCATTATATATGTACTTCGGCAATCTTTGTAGATGGTGTATACCGGCATGATTCGCGAAAAAGTTTTGTCAATAGCTTTGATTAATCAATGCATGAGTTGCATATGAAATACATGATGCCTCTTGCTGATATTTAATAGATAGTATTTTTGTTTTGTCTATACAGGTAAGCAAAATTAACAACTGACCTACATGTGTTCATTAATTAACTGCATTGCTATTGCGTGAGTGCATTGAATTTGAGTGTGCAATCTAATACAACTTTCAATCCCTACACCTACCTACCTGGCTATAGCCACAGATATCAAATAATGATGCGGCAGTGTTAGCTGCCTAATTGTGTATTGTGTATATCGTAGCCTCAGGTATTTTAAGAATACCGAGTGGATTTCTATTGCCTAGCCTGGTGCATTCATTATTTGGGGTTTCTTTACAATGTAGCTCGATATAAAAGCGAATGGGTAAGTAGATTGTCTTATTATAAGCCAAGTATACTAAAGTGTATTACGTAATACCTTTGGCGAGGTACCTGAATAGTAGAAGTGACTAAAGTAGCCCTTAAGTCATTCGGCCTTTAGATCCCTTCGTGCAAGGATTTTTTAGGTGCCTTCTCTATAGACAGTAGTGCCGTCATCCTATCAGACATCAATTGCTAACAAGATTACCTATTTAGTTTTATTTATGTATTATTACGGCTATAGAGCAGAAACGAAGGATTATGTCATGACATGACTGACCTCATTACTCCACTAATAGGAAAATTCCCCCTCCCTACTTCAATTTTGACTTTTCGTATCTAATGGACATTTATACTCAGGTACTCACATGAATCACCGTGTAATAAGAAATGAAGAACCCAGTAAAACGGCTCCATCCACTCCGCACTCTAGATATTTAGTAAGTACCTTTCATGCCATACTACTTATTATGTAGTTCTTGTTTGACTTTACCAATTATTTATCTGTGTCAAAAATCATGTACGTTTTAGAACCTTTTCGCAGCCTTTGCTTTTCTAATTGCACACACGTTGCTCTTATAGAAAATAATTGATTTTTTGGAATCGTAGACCAATAAACTTTTTTGTAGTCAATTGCTGCTCAAGATAAAACGAAGAAGCTTAAATATGTGCATGAAATAGGGAAATACAATGCCACTACCCGAAAAAGTCTTATAACTATGTACCTATACATAAGCATGAATATCATGAATGTGTCTTACCCAGCGCGACATGTGGTTATCTCTGTCTGCCAAAAGATCTGAATTGTCGGTAGTGTCATCCTCATCATACAAATCTTCTTCTTCTTCCTCTAAATCTTCGTCGTCTACTTCCGCAAAATCTTTTGGTTCTTTTAAAGTTGTTGTTGAAAATCCATCTCGACCTTTGCCATTCTTTGAGAAACTGCTTGGAGTGTTTTGCAGTTCCGTCTGAAATAGCAAATAAAGTTTTCGTCAAATGAAACGCTAAATGCATTTATTTCCAATCGACTTGCATCTTTTGTTTTAAAATGCCTACATAATTAACGCCCTTTCTCACTCATTTACCCAATGCCTTTTATTTACAATTATTAATCATTAGAAACTTGCTTCGAAAATATTTGTAAAGTTTATGGAGGAAAATTGACGTCACTATAATTTCTATATATAAATTGGAGAAATGACAACATATTTATAACATACCGCAACTTATAAATATAATATAAATGATAATACAAATTCTATAACTTCATAAGTAATTCATTCCAAAGCATAATTTCTATCGTCTTTCATATCTTCGATTTGAAGGGTGCAAACATTTTTAAAATATTTGCAAAAAATTAATCAAAAAGAATGCCAATTTAACAATTTGCCATGGCGGGAATAAAATCAGTAATAAACTTGAAATAGAGAAAAATGGTGCATTAGAGAGAGGGAAAAGCATGGTAAGTGTTAGAAGATCCTGCGGTGAAGTCTTGACGAGCATTCAGAAATGCAGATCGACATGGACTGCTGCCGACTAATCTACTCAGAGATAGACAGACAAGTTACCTACTTTTTGTTTTCTCGGTTGGCATTCTTTTCGAGACGTGTGTTAATGTTGAACAAACAGAAGTAGACCGCTCAACGGCTCGACGTTCTAATTATATTTATTTATATCCAAGTTAACTATCCAATACAAATACCTAGATGCAGGAAATAAATCAGAGTGCTTTGCCACGCGAATATCTCAAAACCAAAGCTTAGGTCATTTTATTTTTACCATGCCAAATGCCACAAATAAATCCAACTTAAAACAGCTTTTGTTGTAAAACAGAAATCATAAGTTCTGAAATAATTAAATCCAGCCCAATCAAGTGCCTTGTTCCTAATTATTTGCGCGTGTGACAACCCAATACCTATACCTAAGCACACTTTTTAAACTAACGAATGTTATATAATTGTAAAAGCTTAAAACATCTTAAAATATAAAGTAGCTAACAGAAATTGTTTTTAATACGTCACAAAAACAATTTGCCAAGAAGTGAATGCTTAGTTCACTATGCCAGGATTGTTATAATCGCTCTAGAATTGAGTTGTGAGAAACTCTGAATTGTTATAATCCCTCTAAAAATATTTTTTCAGACAAACTGTAGAACCGCATAGCAAAATGCTGTTAACAACAAATGCATAGAATTTCTCGAAGATTTCCAGTAAACAATACTCATTTTAAGTACCTATATATGTAATTACTAAGTTAAGCCATTTGCAAATGAGTTTTTATTCTACGTATTGCAATTTTCTTAAAAGTATCCTGCAGCTATGACTATAAAGGTTGACAAAACAAAGTTGAAAAGGAATGCGACGCAGGCAATGACGGAGAAAATGTAATATCTTTAAATTTATTTTAGCACTAACTTAAACTTTAAACTGAGAGGCATCAAGACAGTTATTTTTACTGTAATGATCGTTAATAATAAAGGAATGGCTAAGACGCGACTGTATAGTAATATAAAAGTATATATGCTTAGTATACATGTGTGCACATAAAGGAAATGCATCTCTTCGGTAAGACATCAGTATATATAATCGTAAAGAGTTGGTTGTGGGTCACCTCATAGCTATTGGTCGTGCTTGGTCTTCTGCTCTTTCATCGCGCTCCGTTCAAAAACAAT
>JABASI010005106.1:0-12868 GCA_019776505.1 Tomocerus nigrus | reverse complement strand
TGAATTACACGACCCAGCCACGGCGCGAAGCTGCTTCATGCTATTCTTATGGGAAAATTTTAAATTTTTTGTCGCACAATATATCCTCCTATCTCAATCCGACTACCTTTCCTTAATTCCGGCATTTTGAAAGAACACGTTCAGTTACAAAAACTGTCAAAAAACGAGAGGTATCTATATTAGGGCACTTAGAGTTGAAGATCACACTGTCTTTCTCTAAATGTGCAATAAAAATTCAAATACATTTCTTCTTTGAAATATCCCCACTCCAAAAATCCCAATTTTTTATAATAGAAATTTTAATTTTTAAAAAGTTTCTTCATGATTTCTGGTGCCGTCGAAAAATATAGGAATGTTTCAAAAAGGTACACCTCATAATTGTGAATTAAACCGCATTGTCATCCTTCAATCCGGTTTTTTTCATACATTCATTTTTCATTCATACATTCAACCTAACACCTAATCTGACTAACCTCCTTAAAATGGGCGTGGATTTCAGGAAGATGCATCCTGTACATAGGAGGAAAGACTGGAGGCTATTTTAATGCAAGCACAACACACATTTCTTACGATATTTCAAATATTATGTTTCATAATGTAGAAATTAGATATTTAAACCTAGAAAATTGACTTTGATCACCCTAATTATTTTCTGGTATTTATATTCGTAACGTGATAACGCCAATGGAATCAGCGTCATAATTTTCATTCTTAATTGACAAAACAAACTAATAAAAGAACAGTCTGATAGATATTTACGGCTGAAATAGCGTGTCCTATACAAAACATGAATACCAAGGTCGCCTAGCTTCCATCTCCCATCATCAATGTAAACACGGACACGTGACGTGGATGAATATGTTAATGAATATAATTTCTAAACTTAATAATAAATGTGCCAGACAAGCATATCGTGCTAATAATATTTTATTATGAAGATTTAGGACGAATTTAGGGGGCACGTGCCAACCCAAACTCGTAAAAAAAGCAATCGGACATTCAATTATCATTCTTCGTGATCGCAAGGTCACATGTCACATTTTATATAGTCACACTGACACCATACGTATTAAAAATGGACTGGCTAGGTAGACAGATAATTCCTCGGATCAATAATGTATGCATTAGAAAGCAATTATGTAGTAAGTAATAATAAGTAGCAATTGAATTTTTTAGACTAAGAAAACACATTTTTTCCAAAAGTATTTCTTACAAATTCGTCATATCGAAAATCTGAAATATACAAAATGCATGGTTATAAAGTTATTACGTAAAATCTCCCATTGAATTATTTTGATAGGTGGTGTACTTCGTTTGAATTTTAAGAATTCGAAAAGATGGGAAAATAGTCGATCTCGAAACCATAAAATTAAAATCCAAACGAAATACCTACACTATATATGAAAACATTAAACCTGAGATTTTAGATAATAACTTTATGAACATTTGATATATTTCAGATTTTTGATACGATGACTTTTGTAATTAGGAGATACGATTTCATTTCATTTAAAATAAAAACAATGTTTTTCTTTTGTTTATGAGCTGTTGGTGCGCTGGCTAATGTTGATTTCACTCGTTTGTAAACAACTCCTTAAAAATAGACGGATTGTGGATGTAATCTAAAAGTTTTTGAAAGTCATCACTTTTCTTTACTGCCTCTTTGTTCCTGTACAGCATAATAATTGGGAAATGTTAATACACACAGGACCCAAAAGAGTATGCACTTTAACAAATATAATTAGCATATTTATTAATTTGCTTACATGTTAACAAATTGCATGGCTCTCGCTTTTAATTTCGGAGTGCTGT
The DNA here is from genome assembly GCA_019776505.1 of Tomocerus nigrus. Classification (NCBI taxonomy): domain Eukaryota; kingdom Metazoa; phylum Arthropoda; class Collembola; order Entomobryomorpha; family Tomoceridae; genus Tomocerus; species Tomocerus nigrus. The sequence continues at coordinate 11,056 of JABASI010005106.1, read as the reverse complement.
TCATGTCTGCCAAGATAAGCGTATCCACGACGGTTTTTACTGACAGATTAAAGACTAGAACTTCTTCTACTAAATCTTTTAATCCCTTGATGTCATACTTGTCTGCGATTTGGAAAAGTGCTTGAGAATTTCTAGTAAGAACTCCCTGAGATATCTCAACACTAAACGAACATATTAATAATTGAAAAAAAAAGGTTAATTATTGCAGTTACATGGTGTTCTATTGTAAAATTGTAATAATGAGTAAGAAATTAAAAAAGGAATATTACACACCCATAAATGTACTCCAACATCAACTTGACAATCTCATCATCAAAATCCGCTATCTCTACAACGTTTTGAATTGATTCAACCATCTCGGTTTGAAACATGGCAAAGAAGACAGGGCTGCGCCCTAAAATAAAAGTAAATTCAGATTTAATTTACATGTTAACAATCATTCGTAGTAGGGGACATGGGACCATAGTAGCACGTCCAATTACTCGAATGACTTTTGTAGATAAATTATACTAAAAGGATAAAGCAAATAAAAAATAAATCATTCAAAATGGATGTAATACAGAGTGGTAGGACCTACACATGATATGAGTAGGCCTTTGACTTACATGAGAGAATTGCCTTGTGTGCTTTGAAAGTGGATCCTTTAGTTTTGAGTAAGACGTCAGTACAAATTGACGAAGTGAAAATGGAACTGAAATTAGTGAACATCGGACTTTTTTCGGTCAAATATCCCGCTTCCGGAGGGCTTAGTTGACGCTCAACATTACGCTTCATTATTACTCGACATTGAAGTTTCAACGTGTCATCTTCCAACAACTTGTTCTTCGGATCCAGTAATTTCCTTGTATTCATGTATTTCCTCCAGCCTGATCCCTTCGACGAAGGCTTGAACTCTCGGCCGACAGATACTAAAGTAAAACAAGAAATGATCAATAAATGAACTATTTTTTAAAACGGATATATACTTTTACCTGCTTATTGATTTTACTGAGAAAATTACCGAATTTCCTCCTAGATTTCTTCTCTGAGTCAAGTAAATCAATTTGGAAAATTGTGTTGATCGTTTTCTTTTCCTTTGAAGTTTTCAGATATAAAAAGACCGAGAGAAAATTGTCGTCTTCAGTGGAGTTCTCTTCTTTCTTAGCACACGACCACTTCAGACGCAGCTGCCTGTAGAAAGAGATTAAATATATAACAGGAAACAGAATTATAGTTTTGATTTGATGTAACAGTTTGAGTTTATGATAATAAAATATCATTCGAATGCACAAAGAAAGAACAACGGCAATTTTTAAACCGCCATATAATATCTGGCATAAAAACCATTCCATCTTAAGGGGAAGTAAAAGTAATTTTAAAATTCACTCAAAACGTTCGGGCGTAACTCAAAAACTCCTTCCATTAATCATTAAACATGTGTGGTTGCATTATTTATTACTTCTTAATACTTTTAATGGGTATCTTCCTCAGACGCTTCTACGACAAACCTTCAAAAAGTTTCGTAATTTTGACTTTCTTATTGCCAAAAAATATCATGGACTTTTGGAACTTTTAAACTTCTACTAAATATAATTATTCAGAATTACCATTGAATTTTTGGCAATAGGTCGGATTTTTTGGTGGCCTGAGCTCTGGGGACATTTCTTATTGTAGACCACCACTTAGACCAGAACCATTGACGTTCGTTTTTACTTTCTTCCTCAAAAGTAAATAAAGGAGACCACAAAATAGCTTTTTTCGGATCCTTTTGATTTAGACGTTCTTTAAAGTTTCTTATGTTCCAACGGAAAACGAAAACATCCTCTTTAAACTGAAAAACAACCAAAACATTAGTGCAGGTTAAAATCTGAAAAGCTAAGTACCTACTACTAGTACTTTTCTCCATTTCTCTGGGGTACTCCAATCCACATTAAATCCATTTAATTTTAATAGTAGATCCCTTGGGGTAAGCCATGATATTACCTGGCACAGGCAATCTGGCAGTTTTTCAAAAATTTCAGGTTGGAGTTCGTTCTTTGGAGGTACGAAAAAAACTTAAAAAATATTTGGTCGGTTGTCGGTTGGGTGGTATGCGGTTGGGTGGGAGTGGGACTACGCTAATTGCTTGGTCATTTGGTACGGTTGGTTGTTGGTGGGAATGGTGGGATACTAATTCGAATTAACTTCATTTTATTCAACTGACAACTGACCAACTTTACTATATAACTCTCAAAACAAAAGATGAATGACAGAAAAGAGATTTACCTCGGTAACAGCCAAACTATGAACATTGTCCAGTCGGTCATCGTTTCTATTGGTTGGGGGATTCATGTCAGCTGTCTACACTTTCCAGATCTTACTTCACACCAGCTTCACACTTTGGAAAACAGAACTGAATGAACTGATACTGATGATGGTGAGTTGGTTTGGTGAAGATGATTAATGAGAACGACTGTTTCTTGTCTGTACACTACAGATATTATGCGAATGATGCGATGACAGATGCACTTCCGACTTCCACCCGCCACACACACAACTCTTAGCAACTAGCAATCCTCTCTCAGCTCTAGTTATCAGGGTGATTGATATAATATTATGTTAAGGATAAGGAGGCCTACGGCCCCTAGCAGCTAAACGCAAACGGAGTCTGCTACGGAAATGAGGTGAGGTGACCACCAATGGAAGGAGGAAGAAACGAAAAAATATGTAAAAGAAATTTTCCAATTTTGTACCGATTTTTGACAAAAATTTAAAAAAAAATTTAATAAAAAAAATTTAAAGAAAATTTTAAATTGGCCCCATAATAATTAATATTTTAAACTCTAAAATTCTTTCAAAATGCGAAATTTTTAGATTTTTGATTTCTGTTTCTGATTGCATGTACCAAAACTCATAATCTATCACAAAATCATATTAATGTCACCAACACCAACCACGGTAGGTTTATATGATTTTTCCAACCCCCAGCACTCACCACCACAGACGGCAATGAGAAATGTCTCAAACCGTTCATGAGCTATCGCACCAACCGACGGATAGACACACTAGGCATTCAATTCCCATAAATCAACTACCATTATTGCACTGCCTAATAAATAACTCAAAAATAGCTGAAAAAGACTAGTGTCAATTAGCCATAAAAATAAAATTTTATTAATTTAATAATTACAATATTAATATATATTAATTTTATTAATTTAATAATTACAATATTAATATATATTAATTTTATTAATTTAATAATTACAATATTAATGTATATTAATTTTATTAATTTAATAATTACAATATTAATGTATATTAATTTTATTAATTTAATAATTACAATATTAATATATATTAATTATATTAATTTCAAATTATTTTATAAATGTCGTGGACATGATATACAAAATATACATACTAGTACCATTTAATATACAATACGTAATATAAACTATAATATAATTGTCATAATAGGTAGGTATCTGTGAAAAGGGGATATCTGGATATCTCATAATTCTGGGGTATCTCTATCTGAGATCACTACGCACTGGTTGGGTTATTAGGATTTTGGTATTCAGATCCTGGAGCATACTACTAATACTACATAGCCTCATTTGGATTATTGTGAAAATTATAAGGCATTTTCTACATTCGAGCATCGCTACTATTTGGGAGTATTGAAAGTTGCGTATTTCCCGCCTCACTGCTAGTCTTTCTACAATGCTCTTCCAATTTGAGGCGAAAGGTATTTTTTGGTGGATTTGATCTTCCGTATTTACTCGGTGGTGGCAGATCTGCGGCGCTACTACTCAAAGCCTTTTCCAATTCTTCTTTTCCCGCCAGTTTCTTTGGTGGGAGAGTGCTGCGCCGATTATTATGCGCATGATACTTGTGTACTGTGACATAGCCTTGGGATGGGAATCGTTTGTGACACTGGTCGCACTCGAAGCGCTTTTCACTAGCATGAAGATTCTTTTCGTGGCGGCGCATTTGTTGACGAATGGCGAAACTTTTACCGCAAACAGAGCAGGAAAATGGTTTCTCGCCCGTATGAGAGCGCATGTGTAATTTAAGGCGGGAATTATCAATGAAGGACTTTGGGCACAAAGTGCAAGGGTATGGTCGATTGTCGGTGTGGGCTAACATGATGTGTCTGTCTAATTCACCCTGCGCCATACGCCCAGCCCCACAAATAGGGCACTTGAATGGATAATTTTTCCTGTGAATCGACGCCACGTGATTCCTTAAGTTGCTCGGACCTGCGCACACTTTCCCGCACTCCTTGCATTCCAATTCATTGGTACTCCCTTCTTCTTCAGCCAAACCGTGCATTTTAATCTGGTGGTAGCGCAAGTACGATACTTTCGTGAAAGACTTAGAACATTTTTCACACATGTAATTCCTGCAACAGAATTAATATACGATTTAAGGTTGGTGCGACTTGGCGCCGCTACGTGTCTTTTCCAACTCCGCCACCAAATACCAAAAAATAGATCTGTAATTAATGAAAATTGGAAAAGGAGATTGTTATCGACACATAAATTATCCACGAGGCTCACAACCCTCTAACATTTACAAAATTTTCAACCGAAACGCAGAAAAACTTGTCACACCTTTTAATGTGGCTCAAATAAAAAAGCGTGAAAGGTCTTTCTGCGTAAAAAAACATCTGGCAGCATTTCAGATAAAAATTATGGTCTTGCAAACCTCCTGCATAGTTTACTTACTTGTTGATGTCAATCAATTGTTTTCATTTTCATCCACTAGAGATAGATTTATTTTTTATCTGGTGGCGTGGTAGGTGCAATTACAGTACCTAATTATAATTCTTACCTTTCTTTTCGATGGACTGCTGCGATGTGACGCTGCAAATAGGCAAGTTTAAATTTTCTATTGCATTCTTCACAGTTGACGATAGAATTCTGGTCCAGCTTTTTAGTCTTTTCTTTAGCAATCTTGTGGGAGTCTTTGAGGTGGCTATATAATCTGTGGATATCAGAATAACTTCTTGTACAAAGTTTACAGGGGAAGACGTGAGTGGCACCTGTGTTAATTAAAATTGAATAATTATTTTCATAGTTTAATTAGTTTATAGCTCTTAATTCCATCGCCAACAATAAAAATATTAATTCTCTACAAGACTCGGAATCAATAAGTGCACGCGAAGGAATTTCAAATCTTGGCATTTAAATTATTTCTCAAAATGTAAATGACTTTTTAACACCATAAAAATATTCTCATCTACAATTTATAATAATTTTCATTTTTGATGGTATGAAAATTAAAAAATACTAATTTTCATTGGCATTATTTTGTATTTTTAAAGCAAAACATATCGTTAAGACTTTATAAAAATCTGGCCACGTCAACTAGGATAAGATTAACATAGTAAAAGTAAACTCTAATCAAAATTCCTTCGGTGATTTATTTTTTCAAATAATTTTAAATTTTAATTATAGATCTTGTATCTTGTATTGATTCTTATGGCTTATCATAAATGTTTTGAAAATCTTGGCACTAATCAGTTTCAATGAAGTAATCGTGAATACTAACCATGATTCCAATTGGCGTGATTTTTCATTTGGTCAATGCTAACAAAGAGTTTGGGACACTGCTCACATTCACATTTAATCGCCCTGAGAAAATTCCTGTATTTCCATTTCGTTTTGCTAAATAAGTAAAAAAAACAAAGATATAATTATAAAGTGGTCTTCACATTGCTGACCATTTAAAATCTAAAAAGATTTCTGATTCATTACAAGAATATACTGGCAAAGAATCACCAACATCCTCTACTTAGCATTCATCCATAGTCAAATTGACTGAAGTTTAGAAATGAGTACCTAATTTTGGCAGGGCTCTGCGTTTCGTCGTTCTCCATTCCAATATTCGAAATTTGTGTCGTCTGCTCGCAACTTCCGGCATCTTTTTCTTTTATTTCTGAAATTGATTGTTGATGAAACAGGGAAAGATTATCACCTAATCGACTAATCGTTATTAAATTATTATTACTATTAGAGTTGTTTTCATCAACGAGTGACAGTGACCCCAAATAATTCCCAAAGCTCCAATCCAATTACTAAAATGTCAAAGCAACTTAATATCGTCAAATTGGATTTGCCAGTATGCAGTATGTCAATGCTATTTTGAATTTTGCAAATGGATTGATATTATAATAATTGTTATTATTTATTTCAACAAACCATTGCGCTTATAGATGTTGAATAGCTTTGTTAAATTTTGAAGACACGTAAATGAAAATAAAAATAAAATGTAGGATCAATCACAAACATTGAAGGAAGTTTTAAAAAAATCCCAAAATTTTCCTAAAAATGTTTCGTTTGGAAGTCAATAGAAAATTGTATTTAGTTTGCAAATGGGGAAAATTTAAAAAAAGCGTTTTAGGGTCGACGCTTCCCCCCGCAATACATAATAGCACAAATCACTAAATCAGTATTCGATAATTATATTGCAAAGATACCAAAATATTGTTGGCGTGAAACTTTGTGCACTAACCTGGAACAATAGTATTATTGCCATCATCATCAGGTATATCTGTAAAGTTATTTAGTGGATGAACTCGTTTGAGGTGTCGCAAGAGAGTATATCCATTTGCTAGATATTTCCCACAAAATGGACATGGGAATGTATGCCTGATACCTGGAAGTAAAGAGAATAAAATTCAATTAACAATTGCAAAATATTAGAAATCAGTAATAAAGGTGCTTCACGCAGGTTATTTTGAGGCAAAGCCAAAAGTCAACCTACCATGACGAAATACTTGATGAATTTTCTTTTTTAACAAGGTTTTCGACAAAGAGGGGCAATATTCACAGAGATAGTCTCCATCGTGGAATTTCTTTGATTTTTGAGGATTCTGGAAACTGGAATGAGTTTTCACGTTTTTTGCATTAACGTCGGCTTGTAAATCCGAATTTTCCGATCTACAAAAACAAACATAAACACTTGTAATAATTTTTATCTGACACGAAAATTTAATCTACATTGGTATATGACTGAATTTGGATTATAAAGCAGAATATCTATCCATTTTAAAGAATATTATATTAAAAGAAATTTGTAATTCATTTTAATTGAAAAATTATATTAATTTCAACTTTTACGTAATTTGCGATTTGTTATGACATGAATAAAATTATTGAGATCAATTTCAAAATTAAATTTTACAACTGCGATAGATAAAAATTAAAAAGTAAGGTTTTGCGGTATCGATGAAATTCTCTATAAAATTTAAATCTTTGGTTTCTATATGATTATTTACACTTTAATGAATTTTTATAAATTAAATGTCATTATAATATTATTTTCTTATTATCATATTATTATTACAAAGCAGTTCAAGTAATAATATAAAATTAATTAAATACATGAATTACAAATTTTAGTTTAATTCAATATAAAAGTCAAAAATAATTCCAGTGTACGACTCACGGCAAAAAATCCGCTTCAGCTTCAGCAGCTTCTTCCTGGTCGCTATCCCCTTCAATGGATTTTGGACATTCTTTTTCTGCAACGTTACTGCTTTCAAATATTTCAATGTCTGCATTACGAAGTGTGGGATTTGGGAAACTATTTTAGAAATTTAAATCCATTTGTGTAAATTAATTGTTATATAGATTCGCTGTCTTGAAATTCAATGATATATAAATTTTCTGGTCGATAGTTTAGCTGTTAATATTTTTCTTACCTTTCTTTCCGATGGACTAATGAGATATGACGCTGCAAATAGGCAAGTTTAAATTTTCTTTTGCATTCTTTACAGCTGACAATAGAATTCTGGTCCAGATTTTTAGTCTTTTCTTTAGCTAACTTGTGGAAGTCTTTGAGATGGCTATGTAACCTGTGAATGTCAGAATAACTTCTTGTACAAAGTTTACAGGGGAAGACGTGAGTGGCACCTGTGTTAATTAAAATTGTACCATTTATTATTTTCATATTTAATTTACTTTAGCCTTAAAATTGTATGCAATAAAATTCTCCAGAAGACTAGCAACAATTGGAGAAAAACTTCAACTGTTAGCATTTAAATTATTTCTCAAAATGCCGTAAGATATGATAACATCATAAAACTTTTCTCATCTAAATACATTTAATAATTTTCATTTTTAATATACGAAAATCAAGAAATCACAAAATACAAATTTTCAATCAATTTTGTATTTTTAAGGAAAAACATATCGTTAAGATTTATATAAATATTAGGGCAAGTAACTTAAGATTAACATACTTGAAGTAAATGATAATCATAATTCCTTAGCTCTTTTTAACTTTTGATTATAGGGCTTGTATCTTCTATTGATTTTTATGGCTTATCATAAATGTTTTGAAAATCTTGGCACTTATATCAGCTTCAATTGGTAATATTGAATACTAACCATGATTCCAATTGGCGTGATTTTTCATTTGATCAGTGTTAACAAAGAGTCTGGGACATTCCTCACATTCACATTTAATCGTCCTGAGAGAATTCTTGGGATAGCTTTTCCTTTTGCTAAAAAGTAGTAAAAAAGACAAATAAAGTAGCCTTTACATTGCTGACAATTTAAAAAAATCTGCTTATTATTAAGAATATGGCACAAAATGGGGAATACTCTGTACCTACTATTCATAGTCAAATTGGCCGAAGAATAATGAGTACCTACCGAAGTAATTTGGCGGGGCTCTGCGTTTTGTCGTTCTCCATTCCAATATTCGAAATTTGTGTCGTCTGCTCATAATTTCCTTTTATTTCTGAAATTGATGAAACAAGAAACAGGGAAAGGTCATCACCTCATACGTATTTTTTATTACAATTTTTTCATCAACCAGTGACAGTGACTCTAAATAATTCCCAAAGCCCCAATCCCGGCAATTACAATAATACCTAAAACCTACTTTATAATAATATTGTTAAATTAGATTTGCCTGCTCATAGTACAGTCGATATTTCGTACATGGATTGAGATAATCAGTTATAATTTTGAAAACGCATTCAAAAAGTAAAATGGATTTAACAATAGGAGGAATTAAAAACCAGGGGTTTAAAAAATGCAAAACCTAGTTAAGGTTTTCAAAAATATGTATTAGTTTTAAAAGTCAATCAGAAGTTGTAGTTGGCAATCGGACAGCTTCATTTAAGGTTGACGCTTCCTCATGCAATAACAATAATATATAAACAATATTGGAAATTAAATAAATAATATTGGAGTGAAACTGTGTGCACTAACCTGGAATAATACTATTATTGTCATTTTCAGGCAGGTCTGTAAAGTTATTTTGTGGGTGAACTCGTTTGAGGTGTCGCAAGAGGGTGTATCCATTTGCCAAGCATTTCCCACAAAATGGACACGGGAATGTATGCTTGATACCTGGAAGTAAAGAGAAAGATGTCAATTAGCAATTGCAAAATATTAGAGATAAGTGAAATGAAAGCAGTATACAATAATAAAGAGGTGCCAGGGCCAAACTTTGCGTAAGAGCGAATTAATTTGTTTCTACTGCTAGCTATATCATTAATTGCCATATTAAAATGCGCTTATAAAATTATAATAGGTAATACTGCTGTAAAATGCTACTGTATCCAGTTTAATTTGAGGCATAGCCAAAAGTCAACTCACCATGACTGAATACTTGATGAATTTTCTTTTTCAACACAGTTTTCGACAAAGAGCCGCAATATTCGCAGCGATAATAGTCTCCTACATGAATTTTCTTTGATGTTTGAGCACTCTGGAAACTGGAATGAGTTTCCACTTTTTTTGGATTGATGTCAGCTTCTGAATCCGAATTTTCCGATCTATAACAATCCAACATAAACATTTGTAATAATTTTTAGCTGACAAGAAGAGGTAAATTACCTTTTTTATGTGACTGACTTTGGATTATAAATCATAATATCTATTGGTTTAAAAAGTTAATATACATTACTTTATATTAAAAGAAAATTATTGTATTCGTTTTAATTGATAAATTATATTCATTTCAACTTTTATACAATCTACATCTTGATTTGCAATTAAATGAATAAAATGATTAATTTCATAATTAAGCTTTACAAAACAGCGATATATAAAAATTAAAAAAGTAAGATTGACGATATCGATTAATGAACAAATCTATTTAAAAAGAATCTTCTTAATTAATTAAGTAATTCTTAAATGTTTCTATATAATTATTAACTTTTTAATGAATTTTTTATAAATTAAATAGCTGATATTATTAACTATTATTTTTCTATTATCATACATTCTTATTACAAATCTAAAATAATTTCCCGTATACTAAAATATATGAAACAAATTAAATACAAATGAATTACCTACATAATTTAGTATAACATGAATATAAAATTCAAAAATATTTTCAATGTACGACTTACGGCAAAAAGTCCGACCCCGCTTCAGCACCTCCTTCCTGGTCACTTGCTCCTTCAATGGATTTCCGATACTCTTCATTTTCAACCATACTGCTTTCAAATATTTTAATGTCTTCATTAAGAGTGGAGCTTGAGGAACTAATTTGGAAATCGAAATCCTGTTCTAGAATATTAGATTTGCTGCCTGCATAGTCAATAGCCTCGTCTTGTTCAACTTTTACTTGATCTGCATAGGAAATTGGAGTTACTGCTTCATCTGGAGACATATTTTCTTCTCTGTCAGGAAGGCCATCGTCTGTATATTTTTTCAACCCTTTATAAATTACAACAAAAGAAATTTGATTAAAGTTTTTCTCAAAAACTCCCATTTTATAAACACATTAATATTATTATACTACGCAGATTAAAAACAATTTTCAATGCGTAAATTCCACCACTCTGACTTTGAGAAACTATATCTGATATTTTGAATCTCCGGAATTAATTTTCATAGTGGAGACAAGAAATGAAATACCAATAGAGACTTTCTCCCTTTCATCGTTAAAACTATATATAAAATTGAATTAAATATCAAAATTATTTTGTGGACTGACGTTTGGCAGTTTCCTGACGAATTGTTTGGAGAAGTTCACATGTTTGACGCTTCTTCGCTTGTCTTCTTGGCGCGTCTTGCTGAATGCAATCCAGAACTTTGGATTCTAAACATGTTTTTAATTT
>JABASI010005105.1:0-12870 GCA_019776505.1 Tomocerus nigrus | reverse complement strand
AGTACGCAGTTTTAAGTAGGCCTGATCAGCTCCTGTTATTCTGTATGGCAACAAGATCCGAATGCCAAATAAAAGTGCTTACGACTACTGACCAACCGATGTTGTTTTAACCGCAATACTTGGTGTTAATAATCAAATTACAATAACAGTCGTATAAACACCTGTCCGGGACCGAATATGATAGGATAGGGAATAAAACGCATCGGTTGAGCAGTTGTCGGAAGCGTTTTTGCTTGAAAGTCGGGTCTTGTTGTCATAGAGAATGACAGGATCTGATCAGGCCTTGTTTTCAGTACATAATAATAATTTAAGAGTCGATTCAATTATTATAATTACTGTTGACGTGCTTTTGCCTTGTTTGGAATGTAAAAGACACCTGTAGACTAAAAGTATGTCAAGTTTTATGTACCAATTACTTGCGGTCGGATGTTTTCGTTGACGGCCTTCGGGTGTTTTGTGAAAACCAGTTATTTAGTTATATTTGCGCATATAATTAAATAAAATGTATTGTAGTACACTTATGCAGCCTTTTAATTGTATACGAAGGCAAATAAACGAAAAAAATGTATATAGCAAAAATTTTAAATCGGAATCACAGTGCTGTGATGGCATTTATAGTTCAAACAAAATGTGAAAAGAAGGTGAAAATCAACACTCTTGGATCATTGAAATATTTCAATAACTCGGAAAGTGAAAAACTTCATTTTAACGGCATAATAACTTCATAAAACCCAAACTATGGAAATGTAACTTTAACTTCACGATAACTGAACTATAAACCAGGCATAAGTGTTCATGTGTTTCGAGGCGCAAATCATAATGGCCGTCCAAATTCAATGGAATAGATTAACGATGTGGGTGGAAGCATGGTAGAAAGACTGATGTAAATTCCTAGCCAAATTCATGAAAAATTCCCCAAACTATTGACCTAGAAGAGCTACTAACTCGAGCATCCTATTAACTGCGTATCAATCATGAAAAAATGGTGACTTATGACAATTATTTATTTACGCAATTCACCACTAAATAACCACTAAATAATTAATTCTATTGACCATTAGTTACGGTCAGTAGAAACAAGGCCCATTAAATATCAATAGCTGTATTAATAAACACGAATATGTAAAATTTATTATATACTTATGTAAATTCAAATCCAAGTGTGGTTACACGGCACTTGTAAGAATAATATGCAATTTACATTAGATCTTGTAGAATTCCAAAATGTGAATCCTTACGTTTTTTCTTTGAAACTGAACAGAATGAGTAAATGCGTACATAGAGCATAGATACCGAATAAAATCATGGTAGCTTTAGAAAACTTGAGATTTTGGGAATTCGAAAAGGTTAGAGACACAAGAATTTGATCGATCTGAATACGTAATGATCTCTGTAACATGTTATTTATTTATTGAATTATTCAACAGACCATTTAGCTTCCAAAGTTAACAAATAAAAGAAATATTATAAACATTGCATTGTTTACTCCAATTTTGCTATTACATGCAATCTATTACATGCATGCATATTAAATTACATTAAACGAGATGTAAAACATTATTTAGAGGGTGGGGAACTATATATTACAGATAATAGGTATATGGATGAGCATAATTATAATTATATACGTTTGTAAAAGCCATTAGTATATTTTAACTGAATAGATAACTCTTACAATCCTCTGCATGCTATGGTGTACTGTAAATTGTATAACTACATAATTTTGGAGTAAATTACACGGTGAACATAAACATTAGCCTAAATATATTTTATATAATCGCTGAAGTTTAGAATTAATTCTTAAGCTTAGGTTTTTTACGCTTAGCTCTGACCTTTTTAGCAGGATAGCCGTTGAATTCTTGTAGCATCTTATTTTGAATGATTTTCACAGGCGCGTCAGGTTTTTTGCGCTCGAGAATAGACATATACTCAGATTCAGGAATTTCTGGATGTACACGTTGGACGTGCTTAGAGAAATCTTTCTTGACATAGAAACCGATATCATCAGGGCACAATTTGCAGCGGATAGAACGGTGTTTAGTGTGGACCATGAGGACATGCGAGTGGCAATTCCCGTCGTTTGCAAAGCCTTTAGAACAATACGGACATTCATACGGTTTGCGATTATAGTGTACATTTAAATGGGCGATGAGTCTTTTTCGTTCCTTTAAACGCTTGCCACAGCCTTCAAACTAAAATCAGAAACGAAAATTAATGTTTACTCGGTCCTTACAAAGTCAGTTAATCAGTTAATTAGAGTGTAACGTAAAAAATGCAGATATAATTTTTTTAAATTGTATATTGTGTCTATTACTGAGCATATGTAGCCGTTGTGCGTTTCTTCAACATGAGAATTTCTCTCTTCCTCTGAGGCAAATACATTCCAGCAAAATGTACAGGCATGAGGGCGAGTTGTCTGATGTTTCTCTGGATGATGTCGAACGGTATGTTTACGAAGATCTTTTTTGAAGCGATAAGTTCTTCCGCAAGTTTCGCACTGATTTTTATCTGGAGCAGCTTTCTCCCTGGGTTTGGCTGGCAAATGGTTCTTGTCCTTACCATTATGGGCCGTAGCTTGGTGATAATTTATTAATTTCGGAGTTCTCTTCTTTACTGTACAATTTGGATGTGAGCATTGAAAACCATCAGGATTAGTGTGAGAGTACATGTGATTTTCCAAACTCTTTTTCCATACAAATTCCTGGCAGACCTGTATACGAATAAGAAGTAAGTACAATTTTATATATAGCATTTTTGCTATGCACTGAATATTTATTGGTTACTTTGACGAAACGTTTATTTTGAAAAATAAAACTTAATAAATAAAAGTAATAACTTTTAATATAAAGTTTTTATTAAATTATCAAATTACTAAAGTGAATGTCGTAAGGGATGGAAATTTTTTTCCAAAACAGAAATATTTTCAATTTCCAAAATATTGTTTGGGTTAAGAGTAGGAGTACTAATGGTCGCAGTGTCTCAGTAATCAGTACCGATATTTAGGTAAAGTCATATTATCGTTTTAATTTTGAAATATTTTGTTATTTTCAAAAATGGCCACAATTAGTTAACCTGTCTAGCTACATTTCCTAAAAGTATTGCTTTCTAGTCGTCTCGTAATGCATGAAAGCCCTTGAATGATTTCCGCACTTTTTAAGTACAATTAATGAACTTAAATTGGAGAAGCGTTTAACATTTTGCTACATGTACCTGACATTTAACTTTTCGGCCTTTACATTCCGTTAATTTCCCTTCTTTTAGGGTCGATTTTTTATGGGGACGATGAGCAAGGCTGTCGTGAATTTGAAGCAGTTCTTCAGTGAGCTCAATGGAAGGACATTTTGAACATTGGAAACCATTGGGAAAAAATTGTGCTCCCCGTTGAGGCATCTAAATATTTTCAAAAATAAAATTATTAATATTATTACGAAGATATTATTTATTGGTCATTAAAATGTTATTTTAATAAATGCGCAATTTTAATTACTAAAATAAATAAAAATAGAAAATTATTCAATATTCAACTCGCATTCTGAGAATTAGAGATCGTTCCAGTTGGCTGGGGCTGAATATTATGACGTCGTTGTTGATGAAATTCTAAAAGTTTTGGAGTCTTAAAAACTTCAGGACATATTGAACATTGAAATCCATTAGGATGAGTATGACTGTACATATGCGCGTCTTGAGGAATGTTATGAATTGGTTTCTGGCAGATCTATTAATTTCATTGCATTTGCGGTATATTAATCTGATTTACCTTCAAAAACTGTATAATGTAAATATAATTGAAACGACTGCCTAAAGCATTTCGACTTACATTGCAAAAATATTTATGACGAGTATTTCCTATCCTGTTATTCGTGTTGAAAGCATTTTTCCTTCGAATTTTTATGGTCGTATTAGTGTGCAGATTCGTTATATGTTTCCTCAGTTGGTCAACGTCAGAAAATCTTTCTCCACATTCTTCACACAAATGACAGTACATTGACAATTGGAAAACAATCGTATGGCGGGGCAAGTGTTGGTCCATTTCAATCTTCGTTCCAAATGTCGAACAGCAGTAATCGCAACCGAAATTGGATTCTTCGTGAGATTTGACGTGAGATTCTAGACTCGTCTGCTGAGAAAATATTCTTTGGCAAATGTTACAGTCAAATATTGGAATCTTTTTATCAGCGGGAGAATGGGCTTCAGAAATGTGCGTTTTCAAACTGGAAAGACTAGTGAAGGAAAGTGAGCAGCCCTCTTCGTCGCAGTAGTGGAATTTGAAGGAAGCTCCGTCTTTGATGTCTTTATTCAAGTGCGTGTCTTTCAAATGGCGTAAGTAACGATATTTCCAAGTAAATTTCCATGAACACATATCGCAATGATAAATACGACTACGGGACGCTAACTCATTAGCTGCTTTAATTGCGACGAATGGATTTCTTTTAATTAGCTTCCCATTAGGATTTATTTTTGCGTGCATTAATTGAGAATGTTTCCACAACTGGCCCTCCGTGTTAAATGCGTTTCCACAATCTGAGCATACAAACGGTCTTTCCCCTATAAATTAAACACCATTCATTAAAAAATATACATTCATGATATTATTATTAAGGTATATTTAGATATAATAGCACAACCTTATTTAAAATTATGTTTACACAAAACTACAAATATAAATATTATTTGATATTTTTTGCAACTCATCAAATACGACAAGCAATTTTAGATGCATAGGTAGTATGTAGTATAAAAATTCACGAAAAACACAATCAACATCTGTGTATTTTAAATTGAACTATTATAAATCGTTATGTTAGCCTTTATTATTGCATATTATATGTAGTTGATGAATGGATATTTAGACCGTCAATGACGTTTTATAGTATTTAATAAAGTCAGACAAACCTGTATGAGTCCTTTGGTGGGAAATGAAACATTGGCGTGTGACCATTTTGTGACAGGTAGGACATTCTAATTTATTTTCACGATTGGGCTGTACTTTGAGTTTTCGTTTACGTATCGATTTCGCAGAAGATCTCCGACTCTTTTTCGGAGGGCACCTCGTTTGCGACAACTTTGGGCTCCAAGATTCCTCTGGATCGGTTTCACTTTCTTCCGAATCATTTTGAATGTAGGGTTCTTCGTCGTTGCTCTTATCAGTGGATTCTTCTTCATCATTGAATACTTCTGCATTATTAAATTTCCTGCCTCGAGTTACTCTTTTCCGCTTCATTGTCTGCATTTCTAGCAAAAGTAATCAGTTTAGCTACCAGTAAAATTCAGAATGCTAAAATAGGTATTAGAAACTTTTAAATTAAAGAATAAACAGCAAATTAATTGCCAGCACAGTCAGCAGGAAACACCATTCTATTCTCTCACCAGAAAAATATCTTCTTCTGTCCGCAGAGTTGGATGTGGCAACATTGTCGTAGTCACCATCACTTATGTCGCTCCATTCATTGCATTCCTCTTGATCTTGCTCTAATTTCACTTCAACAGGAAGCATCTCTTCGTCATCATCTCCGGAAAATGACGGAAGTTCTTTTTTAATTACAATTGGGGGAAATATTGCCGAAAAGGAAAGCTTTGATGCTGCTACAATTCAAAATATAAACGATGGTCAATTGCAACTTTTGAAAAATAAATACATTGACAAATACAAATATTTGTTATGTCCATGTCATAATTTGAAAGATACCTGCATGTAAAATTTCAGTAATTTCATCATAAGAGTAACTGTCCAGAAAACTGACGTCTTTTGCTCGTCCATTGGACATAAAAGCTGCCGAAATTCTTCCTTCGACAACTTCCGCTTTGGTTTTCTGCTCAATATGTTCGTAATTAGTTTTCAGATTTCCCTGAATCACAGCTGACAATTCGTTCATTCTCGCTTCAAGACTTTTAATTTGTTTCCATGTGAAATCGATATCTCTAACTACGTCCAGGCAGGAGGAACAAAATTCTCCAGTTCGAAAATATTGATGAAATGACTTTGACGCAGTTCCCAACAATACTTCACATAATGTAACAGCACATTCATTCTTCCAACTCAAAAGAATTCTTTGTTGAATTCCGATTTTACTTTTAGTAGGATGAAGCTGTGTTTCTGATTTCGGTACGCGTTTTCTGCACAGTATACATTTCGAATTTTCTTCCATTGCACCGTTGACAAACCTGAGAAATAAATTCGAACTAGTAATTAAATAAATATAGTACCTACTTCTAAGTTCCAAGTTGCAAATAGGTTTTAAGTTAATATCGATTTATATGTTTTAGTTGATTATTTTTATACCCCAATAAATGACCTTTACGTATTAGTTGCTGATTGAATGATTGTTGGTCCAAACTTTGCGAAGGATGACAGATGAAGGAGAGACTAAATTTTTTGTCACTTTTGACTATGAACAATGAAGGTCCGGTCCGAGATCAGAGATCTGATGTTGTTTTAATTTAACACTCTCTAAGCGTCATAGTGAAACAGGCTGGCGAGAAGTAAAAACGATGCCCTATTGCCAGGAAGGCAATTGTGGCCATGAAAATGTGGAGAGGATGAAAACTATCGACTACTAACGACGACTAAGACTACAACTGACCACAAACTGAACAGATTAAAAGTCAAAATTCGAAGAAATAGGAAAAATATTGACATTTAAACAACTACTCTTCCGCCACTTTCACCTTTCGCTTCTTGTAGGACCCAGTCACCAGTGGAATAGTTGTGTGACTTGTACTTGTGTGCAATGTAATACATTATATTTTTTTGTAAACGAAAAGTTTGTCAACGTAAATGGTAAAAAAGTAAAAGAAAATGTTGCACACAGAAATCAAAAATGTTTGTACGCATGGGGGGCACCAAAAAGATGATTGCGGGATGCAAACATAATCGATCATATGAAAAATAGAAAAATGAACTATTGAATGAATTGTCGTGTTAATTAATATATTTCAATTACACTTTTTTATGTAGCTACATCTGTAGTACACAGCTAAGAGCACCATAATATCCTTGTTCAAAAATCATCATTTTCATCAGTCTTTATTCATTTTTCGTCGGGGGCCGTGTTATGAAACTATTAATGTTCTCTAACAAGTAATAAATATAAAGTTCAAAATAAATAAATCAAAAGATCATGAGATTATAGATTACAATATTCTGAACATTTGATGTCTCTTCAAAAATTAGATGCAAAATGAGAATGGGGCAATTTACATATGTGCGTCAGTTCATTTTTTACATAATTATGCCAAAAATTATGATTTATTCTGGTTTACCATTCTGGCTTGTCATTATTGGTAATAATAATAATAATCTTCCCCACTTGATTGATTTTCCACTCGAAACACAAACTGTAATCATGACATAGTAACATAAAATACATATCACATCATATATACTGACATACTTTCCAATACAATTGACAATTGGGTACGACAAGGGAAGGGCGTGGATTAGGTACATTGAGGAAACAAGGGGCACCGAAATTGCTAGCGACTTTATTTGATTATAATATTATATCAGAACTATATATACCTATTATTAACAAACACGTAAGCAGGATGATCGTTTATACTTGAATAAAATATTAGACAGAATATAAATCTAGTTGAATTACGCTGTGATTAAAGTTAAGTCTACTTAAAGTAAACTAGGATTTTAGCCGTCCCTCTGCAAATATTCATGAAATATTTCAACACGGTTTTATTTGTGATTTTACTGAAGGATCCAACTGAAGATGCATTTGCTTTGCTCGACTTCTTGAATTTTTTCATGATTTTACATTCCATGGGACTATTGGAGTCAAAATGTCTCCAGGAAGCAATACTCCTGGCAGATGAATGGAATATTTTAGCAACGACATGAAGATACAAAAGCCACAGACCAGATAGACCAGTGGCAGCTGATATATAAACAGCATACTCAACCCAATCCAAGTCTTCGCTAAAACAAACCAAAATGAGGTTACAGGTAATGACAACTCTCCCATTAAGAGATTGATATGGAAGTATGATTTCTCGGCAGCATTGGTCATAGCGACTGCAGAAACAAGCCAGGAAGCGTCCAATTCTGATTATTTTCTCCATTTTTGGTTGTCTCTTGAAGTACAGCTCCTTTAACTTGGGTGACCATTTCGGATGAGTCTTACTCCACCTACAAATCAATACATTGACGTCAATACTCTTGTTGTTCATCCAAAAGTTATGAATTCTTAATAAATGTTTAAAAGGAAATTATTGAAATCTAGACCATCGAATTATCGACTAATAACTAATAACTCAATATCCAAGTTTTATAGCATTATTTAAAATCAAATAATACAATGGATATAATATGAGAAACCCAAATACAATATATAGATTTGTTTTAAAGTATTAATTCCATTTAATACTCTTAAATTAAAGTATTCTTGTGGTTTGAAAAATTGGAAACTTCTGAAGCTTTTCATTCAATAGTTCCACTGAACGCTTAAATGCCTACTCATGACTCTGAATAATTAATTTTTCTGGAAATTTTTATTAATTTTACTGGAAATGAATGCTAATTTTACCCAGAAACTAATTATAGAAAAGAAACCAAACTTTATATGGTTTAATTGTCTGTTTATTGCGATTAAATAAAATCACGCAATTAAATAACTAGGTACCTTAGGTATCGCTAAACTATAATTTGCGTTTCGGTATGTGGAATTTGTGGAAGTTGATTTCAATGAATCGTTTAATTGGTTTTGGTTAGAAATGATTTTTTTGACTTACGTGATGCTTTTTGCGGTGTGTTTCATGAATAGACTTGCGCTCAGCTTCAGATATGCGTATAATGCACCCAGGGCACAAATTGCAACGCTCCAAATAAAAGCCAAAAGTCCACCAAATATAATTAGGGGCTGGTAGTGGTATTTCAGTGGAATAAACACTACATACCTTAATATTTTTGTGTAATTCAGAGTGTAGAAAATCAGAATGACTGATGGATAATAAAAAAGTGACATCACAGCAGCCACTCCAAAAATATCTAGGAATAAGGTCACTTTCCTTGGTACAATCATTACACCATCGGCTGAAACAGTGGAAATTTTTATATAAAATATATTTTAGTTAGGTTTAGTCTGATTATATAGTGAAAAAATATTTCTTACCCCTGAGCTTCTGATAGGAAAATAAGAAGGAGTTGATGAAGTAGGCAAAGTGATGTCTTTTAATTAAAATATTAACTTGCATGAGGAACATTATGAATAGTACTACTGAGAACAAGAAACACAAATTATAGTTTTTGAGCTTTCTATTTGACGTAACCTGCGTTGCTAAAACTCCTGCTGTTAAAAAACCACCTAAAAGCACTAAGAAGGTTACAAAGCAGCGAGGATAATACGTTTTCTCAACAAACCAATGTATTTTTACCCGGGATGTTTTTCTATTCCAAATAAATGGAACTGTGCCAAAAATAAATCCAGCGCTTACAAGAATACCAAAACATTTGGTGGAAAATTTTGAAAGCATTTTGAAAGTCAAAAATTATCAGGAATTTATTTTCTAGATAAGTCAATAGTATGAATCCATGTAGTCAAAAGGGAAGTAAAGACTTTCTTGATACTATTTACATTTATATAAATGTTTCTTTGGCGAATTAAACTGTGTTGATTCCAGAGGACTTTACATTGCTCTCATTTCTTTAATTTAAAACATGGAAATGCTTTCAAAATATCATTTGGCATCGCATGACGTACTTTATATAGACTGAGGTACTGGAGCATCCCTTTATATTAAATTTGCATGATTTGTCTGTCTTTCAATCCAAGTTACAATAATGTATACCGAATATTCGTAGCTTTAGGTTTTATTTCAGGGTATTAATATGTTTTACCGATTGTAAATACAGAATTTGTTTTTATTTGTATCTCACTATAAGATTTTTATGTGCAATATTTATTTATCAAACAATAAGCAACTTCCTCACTCAATATCTATGAAACTCTATACGCAAGGAACGTTCCATTTCATAACAAAATGTCACCATTCTCGCAACCAAAAATAAAATGTTTGAGTTTTTCGAGAATTGTCTACGATGTTTTCGGCACTATATTTTCTGATGTGTTCTGCGAATATGTAATTAACACTTCATAATAATAATATGTCTCGAGTGTCACATGATCCACTACTTACTTACATCCGTTAGATGATTGTTTATTACTGACGTAAACTGGTAAATGTTTAGTTCTAGGAGTTGTTGATATCTCTCATAAATATTAATTGGAATCAGTTTATGTGATACAGTAAATATTTCGTCAACAATAAGGGAAACAACATATAACCTCAAAAATATATACACAAGTGCTACAAATAATGGACGGGGACATTTGGATTGATGACCACTATAGCCACTAACATACTAACATCTATACAATATACTATACTATCTATGTCCATGACAATTTGACAATATATAATAATAATAATATATTCAGTTCAATACAACCCTTTTTCGTCTGACTTAATTTAGGTACTGCTATATTATAGGTAAACAAGTTCACTATAACCATAGCCGTAATCCACTAAGGCATTTTAGATATAATACACATACCATGGCTAAAATATTTATACTTATTAATTTTGAAAGGAAATTATTAATCAAGTAATACGTTTTCCTATAATTGGCGAACTTTAAAATCTTACAAATTTCAATTTCCACTTCCGATGGGCTTGTGTATGTATTATTATAAAGATACATCTAACAAATGCCAAATTGAGAACATAATTAACTGTCTTTTAATTAGCGGAGCACATATTTTTATTATGTATTATGTATGTACCTACCTATAATATTATAAATATTATGTATTATGTATGCTATGCCGTTTCTCCTGTTAGTTTGTATCACTTAGCCCCGAAATAAATGTTTCCAAAAAGTCACATGAAAAGGATATGTGCTAACCATGTGACATTGCTATAAGTACATTCGAATATTTTTTTCTAATCAGTTATTGACAAAAACTAAATCACAAACAAAAATGAATGTTTTATTATTATTTTCATATCTGCGGTGTTAGTGTGACAAAATCGTCTATTTTGACTATTTGACTGACAAATCCTTGTATTTGAAATTTCTTGTTTATTATTATGTAATCAGCAATCAAGAAAGGTGAAAGGTATTGGATTTCCAACTTTCAAACTAATTTTTATTAAAAACTTAAAACTAGATTCCATACAACAAAATACATACTTAATAGTAGGTAATGATGAATGTTGTATAAAAATAATGAAAAAAGTTGCTTTGTCTTACATTTTGTATATTTATTGCTCCAGATATTCATTAATTTTGTTTTTGTAACAGTGACGAGTTATGTCTCTACCGATAGCTCTGGATCCTCATTTTCTCCAAGGCTATTCTTCCTTTCCTCTCCCGACATTACCAACCAGAAAATCGTGTTTATTATGCTTTAGCGAAAATCTTTATGATGCAAGAGAAAATTGCGGTTTGGAAATTCCTCGCGCAGTCGTAGATACTTGCAACAAGTATTTATCAGTAGAAATTCTTAATTGCGTGGATTGGTACAGACCTGGAATTATCAATCCTATTCCTAATCTTTGCTACGACTGTTTCAAGAACACTGAAAGACTTACATTTTTACACGGTCAGCTGGAATCCATTCAACGACAAATCTACGAATTGGTTAACATTACCACTACGCATATTTTGAAATGGAGAAAAGCATCTCAAGAAAGTGCGTCTCCAGCCGACAGTTATTACAGTGGAACACCTATTTCTAATGTATCTCAGTTGTCACCCGCAAAACCAACCTGGGATCACCGAACGGATGTCTTCAGTGCAAATAATAAAATCATCCCTACTCATGGGAAGGACGAACTGCCCAGGTAAATAATACTTTCCACGATTCCCTTATTGTAATAAAGAATTTTTAAAAATTATAAGTTGTCTCTAGAAATGAGGAATCCAAAGAATCATTCGGAAATGGATCTTTAGAAGACAATGAACCGGACGATTTTAATGACCACGTACCAGAGTCTCAAGGTACAAGAATTTTATGTGCAAACTTAGATTTTTTAGTTTACCTGTCCCAGTTCGGAACTTGAGTACTCCCAGGATGTTCTAGTTTTAAAATAATACCGACGAGTAAACATAAATTGGTACCCTGATGCGGGCACTCAAATTAGTTATGTCAGTCATTGTGCCTGAGCGACGCACCTTTTTGGTCGCAAATATTTTTATAATTTCTATATTTCATACATCTCTCATTGTGAAGGAAATTATGTTTCTTTCATTAAGTCAATAATTTCCTTTCAAATGATGGTTTTTTTCATAGAAAACTTGACGAAGGAAAAACCGTATGAAAATATCGACGAAGTTATTCAGCAAAAGCTGCTGAATCCCTCTGACGATGTTTTCAAATGCAATACTTGCGGGAAGAATTTTCCAAAGCTGGATACTTTGCAACATCACGAATGCGGGAAAACAACTTATGATTGTACAATTTGTAATAAGGTAATGAATTCTGGACTTAGTCAGCAGTTTTATGTTTGTCACCTTTAGCTTTTTTGGTCCTCTACAATTTAATGTATTTTAGGTATACCTACCTAAAATCCTAAAATCATGATGACGTATGACATGATCGTTTGTTCTGTGTATTAGTAGTCATTCAGTGGGAAGACGGCACTACGATTCCATATAAGGACACATACTGGAGAAAAGCCTTTCAAGTGCAAAAGTTGCGAAAGATGCTTTGCTACAAAATCCCAAATGGTAAAAAAATACAAATTAAATCATTGAGCGATGTGAATGCCATAATTCATTTTTGTACTCCTATTTATTTATTATGTACTAATTGCCAATTAATGAATTGTTGTTAACTAGGAGAGGCATAGTCGGACGCA
>JABASI010005104.1:0-12874 GCA_019776505.1 Tomocerus nigrus | reverse complement strand
CCCCCCCCCCCTGCCCTACCCTCTCGACCCCCTGCTAGAGACTCAAAATTAGGAGGACGACGGGCATGCCTGGATTCATCACTGTCTCGTCCGCTATCAATTTCATAGTAAAATCTGTGTAAATAGGTAATTACTAATTATTAGGTTGTAATGTTTCATGATTTAAAACAAAAATGAAATGTGTAAGATAAAATATGCAACATAATAAGGAAGCGTGGCAGCCTGCCTGGTATTAGTAATATTATTAGCATTACCTGGTAATGGTATATAATATTACGCGGTACTTGTGCACACATTTCGTACTCTATTACTGCGAGAGCATATACAACGCATTGTGGAGCAGGGTAATAGTAATTTTCAAGGAATGTAATTTTCGGGTATTAAATTGCATAGAAAGTAATTGGAAAAACTTGTTTGAGCACATGCTGAAAGTACTGGTTTACGTGGTACGAGTTCGTGTTCTAAATACCTAACTGCTATGCTACAAAACACAACCATGTACTTGTTCTTCTTTCTTACAAGTACTATATATACGTGATACGTGTCGAGAAGTTTGTAGTGAAAAGGTTCCTACTTTTACTAATGCAATTATAATTTTTCCAGGGAAATATTGACTCTTCAATGACTTTACTTATTCACTGTGTGTACTTAGAGGTAGCGTTTCGCGTTAGTGAGAGATGTTAAAAGTTTTCGTTGAGAGAAAGTAGCAGAGCATGACGCAGATGGTTTTGTTGGACGTAATGATTAATGAGTTGAGTACCTTGAGTAGTACTGTTCTATTTAATGATAGTGACTTATGACATGCCACAATTGCCAAATGCCTATACTATAGTAGAATGTATGCTATACTGTTGTACATTAGCCTGGTTTTTGCCACCGAGCAACAACACTGCAAATTGTATATATGTATTTAATTTTCTATCTAAAATGAATGAGCAACAGTATTTATGCGATTTGTTGTGAATTTCACAAAGTGTGCAATTATATTTACGGATTGGCATAATATTAGTACGCACCTATTTATATTGAAATCAAAATCATGGAATAGAATATTATGATAAGATGCAAACGCAACTATTACTTTTTGACATTAAAATAAAGGTTATTATTCGTAGTGAAGAATTATTATTTTTTGTTGTTGTAAAATCAAGATCACCAGTATTTGTTAAATATTTATTTGTATGTCTATTTTTGTGCATATTATAAACATATTATAAGTAAAGTTTACAGGGACAGAAATAATAGTATTATGTAAAAGGAGGTAAATGATTATACAATGCTTAATATGAATAATGTATTTTTAGGCAAGCCGGAAGAAATGGCAGGAACGGATGGAACATGTAGATCAACAGAAAAAACAGCGGCAAGACAAGCGCAGCTCCAATATCCAAGCTAGGAAAGATGATAAAAAGAAGCGAAGTCTCAAGCTCCAAAGGAAAAAAGGAAGAATTTTATAAAGGAAATGTGGATGAGTTCGTCGCTATCATTGTGATCGTTTTACTTGACGTTGCGTAAGTGTTATCGGTATATAGTGTATTACCCGAATGAGAGCTCCTCTTATGTGTACGCTGTACACTGGTTATGTATAGAAATAAGCAATGAACAATTCCATTGCATTATCTCTTCTATCTTCTCACAAAATCAAACTGGTTTCATTTTCGTTATGTTACCCATGTCTTCCTTATTGAAAGTTAAAAACGGAAACTCGTAATCATAATTCATTATTATAGCTAGTTAGTATTTATCTGTACCTTTTGATTTTGAAATGTGCAGAGATTATGCTTCTTTTACTTCCTAGCCTGTTTATATCTTGTGAGTGTACTATCAGTAAATAAATGAAATTAACTCGCGTTTATGCCATTATTTATATACTTAGTTCTATAGAAAATTGGTTATCTTTGTATAATAAATTATTTAGAAGTAGTTGTGAAAATGATTAAATGTATTAACACAGCCGACTAATAAAGAAAAGTAATATTTTGGCGATCCAATATTGGCTTGGCTGGATCTGTTCGCGGCAAATTCTTTGCAAAGATTATTCATAATTCCACTATAAATTATGCTGTGGGCCAATTTAGAAGATTAAGGTACATTTATTTTTAGTTTCCGGAGTCCGGATTTCGTTTTATTCATTTATGAGCTAGTTATTCGATGAAATGCAGATATTATGGGTAAATTCTTTCGGGGCCCTAAAATTCATCTAAGGGGCTTTAGAAAATAATTTTAGGATAGTAATTCGTGTTTTCGGCCCTATAAAAAACGGGACCCTAAAATTGGTTCGTTAGGCGATATATAGTAGTGATAAAGAAAGTTATTGTATTGCCGGGAGCAGTCCCAGCAATAAGTTTAGACATTATTATCAATTTAAGATAAGAAGAATTATGATAATGATACAAAACGACTGATTTGTATACCTGTATGTTTCTGTCATTCGTGTTTGCTCATTCAGACGGTTATCATGAAACGAATTGAACCTTCTAATGGCGACTGCAACTTTCTTTTACTCCTTGATTCTTGATGAATCAACTACCAGTTACTACAGCACGAATCTTTGCATGCATATCACCAAACCGTTAGAACAAGTGAAAGTGAGATGATTTTGTGGACATGTCTACACTCCTGTTGATATAGAAATTCTTTATGCACATACGCTGTTTCTCAAAAAGATTACAGTTGCAAGCATGTAGGTATTTCGATTAGCTTACTGCTTACTTGCACAGATTGTATCTGATTTCAACTAAAGCTAATAGTTAAAGCATCTTTTGCATCAAACCCAAAGCCCTACCTAAAGATCTTGTTAGAGAATGATTATTATTGATTATACTTTGAATAAAACTTCAGTTCATTTCACTTTGTATAAAACAACCATTTTTGAGGAAATTGAACCAATGTATCTTAGTTGACTAAAGAAGATGTATTTTTGTGTTACTGCCTAAATAACTACATGTATTTCTAGGGCCTATAAAATATATATTTTAAGGTCTGCATCACAGTATCGCATTGCCCCGTGCATTAAAAGTCCCAAAAATTATTGTCTAACGTCTCATAGATGATTTTTAGAGTCCCATAGTACTACCCAAAACTATACCAGTATTTCTAATACTAGTAATACTTCATAAAAGACATTTAGTATTGCTGTTTAATATTTATTTCTTTATTGCAGCGCATTTCAATCTGGCTGTACCTTTACTTGTGTCGTGTAACAGGAGATCTAGCTTGTCTATTTACTTTACAAGAGATAAATAAATGAATAAATGTTATCCTTTTCATACCCACGGAAAACCAAAATGCATTATATGGTATAATATAGCTCAGCTCCAGTAACAAAGAAAATCTCTTGAATATCGAATAAAATTGAGTGAGCTGAATAATTAATTGTGCGCAGAGCAGACATGTTGCTGTAGATGAAAATGACTATTATCTTTAACTGAATTGTTGTATTACTGTAGTGCCACCATTGAAGAGACTAATGAAGAAAGCTATGACAGTCATTGGAGGATATATAATTGACATTGGTATAGTACAGGAAGATTTAGTGGCTCTATTTTTACACCATAGCCGTAAGGAAACCAGAAAGAGAAAGTAAAATTAAACGTTTGCAATATCTGAAAAAAAGTTTTCGAAGGTTGGTGTGGCACTTATTTTTAGCAAATAGGGAGTTGGAACGGAAGAATTGGTAGGTTGGCAATTTCGTCGTCAATTGGTAACGTCCTTACTACATATATTATGGATAGAAAAGATATAACGGTTTAATCCACTACTTTTTCGGGAGTTGGAAAGAAAGTCAAGTAGGGAACAAGTTGATTGGTGAGAGTATAAGCTGCGTGCTATGTAGAAAGGGGCTATAATGTGTTTTAAGTCACCACATGAGACGAGAAGATACTTTCCCAAAGTACTTCTACTTTTCTTGTATTTCGGAAGAGGATCCAACTAACTAGCTATAGTTGTTCTTAAGCCACTCCACTCTACTTTACGCTCCCTTGAACAACCCACGTACTTAACTTTGTATGGAGCATTGCACAAATTCGTCCTTGTGTACTATGTTCCTGTAGTGCCATTAGTTCTCATTCTTCTCATTGTGGAAGATCTCTTGAATTGCCTTTCACTAATCTACTTGATACGTCCGTGCAATTTCGTCTGGATGGCCCATATCTTTAATCCAAGTGTTTGCATGTTCTTTGTTGTAGTTCCAGGAGCCCCTACCCTTGAAAACGTATTTGACTTGTGGATAAGTGCCCGCGTAGAATACAGGGAGACGCATGTGGCAGTTATCGCACGAGTAGTTATGGATAAATCAACAAAATCAACCTAAAATTGAAATTAAAACGTGCTCATGTCAAGTGCTGGTATTTAGAGGAGCAGGAAATTCTGCACGGAGTCCTTGCTACTTTATCACCATCAAATTATAATTGAATAATAGGATTACTCTAGGACACGTCTTTGCGTACATGCAAAATGTACCTACTCATAGTACAATACAAATTGGGCTATTTTTCTGTTCCACTAGAATGAATTGGAAAAATGACCTGCCAAAACGTATATAGCGAGATATCCGGAAAAGGCGTGTGGGGAAAATCATTTTGGAGGGGACAAGACAACTAATCAGAGTAAAATATATATAAGTCCTATTATAAGTTCCTGATTGTTCTGAGAGGTTGGCTGTAGCTGCTTCTGCATTTGACAATGTCCTCCCAAATACGCCCTTGATGAACCAAGTTAATGATCTCTATCAATCTTTCATTTTATATGTACTTTGTTTGGATTGGAGTTCAACTGTTGTGCTTATTACAATCGCAGAAGTATAGTCATTCATTAGGTATAGGTGGAGATATTTAGCTCCTGAGACATAAGACTCATTTTCAGCCTCCCTTCCCTTGAACAGTTCATGCATGGTGGATGAAAATGAATGCAAGGAAAAACCGATGTCGACGTATTGTTCGAGATAGAGACTTTCAAATCTGGACTGGAACAAAAGAACATGAGCAGAAGTCCTCCATAAAAGATTAGTCACTGGTTAGGTAGTCGTTACATATGGATCTAGAGATTCTCGTCTAACAATACAATCATCCTTTTCGCTAACAATAAACAATAGTAAGCCAGGCTTAAGCATCTCAGCTCCCTAAGAACCTACCGGCCTTCTATATCTCTCCACTTCTATTTAAGCACTAAGAGCACAATGAAAGATGCAGCTTAAGAACCTACTATCGTTTAATAGCTAAGTAGAATACGTAAGTACAAAGCGTATCTACATAACCATCTTACAATAGTTTTCTGGCTCATTGTTGCTCATACTATAATTCCCATGTCTCCCCCTACCCTAATCTTACTTTTCAATTCGGAAGATACCCGCACTGTTTCCTTGTAATAAGTATCTTAACTTTCACTGCATGTTTACATTTTGGTTTATTTGGAGTAGGGAAAAGGAAAGGAGTTTGGATCATGAGCTTCTCAATTCTATAAAACTACTATTCCTTTTGTTAGCAATAGCATACTTACTCTTACTTTCTCATTTTTCAAAAGGACCATTGAAATGTGAGGTAGCAGTTGAGACAAAGAATTCAACACTCCTTTATTGTGCACGAGATTTCTTCGAAGTCCATTTCTAGCTCAAAATTCTGAAAGAAGATTCAAAATTCAATATCTTTGGAATGAGTCAGCGGGAAAATTTTGTTTCATACTCTATACTATACATCATAGAGTATATTGGTCAGAATGTAGTTAAATTAGGAAGTAGAAAAGGCAGATTCACAGATGACGCATGATTTTTTTCATGTTTGTCAACAGCCAGAGCTAGATGGTCATAGATTACAGATATAGATGTATAGAGAAGAGAACTTTACTGAAAATAATTGAAAATTTTTGTAGAATATTTTAATAATGACATAATGTAATTTATTAAGTAAACGATAGTATATAGGTTTGTAATTTCAAGTATAAATGAGCAGTTAAAATTTTGACTTTTTTACTAATATTTTACCGCAATTGTTGAAACTGACAGATACAAATACAAATTAGAGCAAAAATAATTCTTAGAGATAGAATTTTCCTCAAATATAAAGCTATACCTATGGGCATAGTAGGAATTGTCTCGAATATCTATGCTTTAGCAAACCCTTACCCATAGTTTACCGTGAATATAGTTTCCATTTGCAGACGAATGGGGTATACTTCTTCAGACAGAAAGTAAATACCTATATATGTAACGTTTGCATTCTTCGTCCACTGATTCTGATACTATGCTCAATAATGTCGAGCCAGTAGTAGTCAGTACAATAGAATAGTAATCCCTCGTTATGTTCCGCTAGAGTAGAAAAAAATGTAAGAAACATTAAATGTGGGTAAACAAAAAAAGGGATTTTGCTCATTTTTGATCCTCTTGTTGTCTTACTACGTATTGCAATATCCATGATATTCCACTTGCTTTCGGTTTCCCTTCTTCCTGTCGTCCTTCTTTCTCTTTCCACTGAACTAGATGTAGTAAAAGGAGTAGGAACCTATGCTGAAATATATATGTATATATGTATATGCGTTTTCGTGTAGATATATGTACATAAATATTATATTCATGTTTCATGTATGCGTAGTTTCCTTACCCCCGGCGAATTGTGTAAACATCTTCACTCTGTGCGATACTGTTTCTGACTTGCTTGCATTTTTAGTGGCGATACAAAATGAAATGTAATAAATCCATAAGTATGTACATGAAAACATTCACAAGTGAAATAGTACACATTTCATATACATACATATTATGCACATATATATGTAACATGTGTATTTATTCGTAGGCACTGTCTCTCTGGTTGGAAGGTGCCACACATTCAGCATCTTCACTCAGCAAAATAAAAAACAAAGACCTAGATTTTGTTTGCCTGCTTCTCTTATAATATTCGGTCCAATTTTCCTATAAGTTCCTGCACAAATAAGAAAGCGCCTAAATATAGATACTGGCATATTTACGCATAGTCAGCTATGTTTTCCTCTGTTTCTACTATTTTTCTGATTGTCTCCTTCTACTGTATAAGTCAATTATTTTTTGTCGTGTCTTCACGCGTCAACAATGAACGCGGATTTCATTTTCAATCAATAAAGAAATTCTTCTATTTTTTTATGAAGCGATACATCTACTATTTTATGTTATACAAATACAATTACCTCAGCTACATTTACTATGGATATACGGGGCTTATTTTAGTTATTACGCAGTAGGTACGATAGTACACAGTACTGGAAAGTATCGTTTACTATGGTCTTGATTTTGATTTATTTCAGTCAAAGTATTCGTTGTAAATGAGTATGAGCATCGGAAATAATAACGTGGTGAATGGTGACAGGCACAGCATTAATTAATGTCCGGATAGTCTACAATCATGGTACCCTAACCTACATAATGTCTGCGGATTGGCTATAACATAGTATCCTAACCGATTTATGTTAATTTTTATTCCTAACTAAGTATGAATGTATAAACGTAGAAGTAGCTCCTACACAGTCATGCGAACAACATTACGTTGCAAATAAAATGGAATTGAAAGTAATAGAACTAGAACAAGATGCGTAAACGTTGTTGATGAGAATAACTGGATACACAAGTTATAAACTTCTGTACTGACTTATTTATTTCCGTAATGTGCATTGTTAGTGTATTGCAAGTTGGTTTAGCTTGTAGTATTTCTAGTGTTCAATAAACGATCTAAACAAAATGATGTTGCTTATTATGTTCATCTAACTAAAATCCCTTCAGTCGTTTCTGAAGATGACTGTATATTATTATGTCACATACGTAATAAATATAGGTTTGGCAATAGGCCCGGAACTAAGTGACCTGCGCCCAGAGCGTTCACTCTGTGTCTGTAGTGATATGTGATATCTATAGAGGGGAATCTCATACTTAATAACAAAGGATATAGATAGGTATCCTGAATATAAAATGATTCGTGCCATTTGATTTCATGTCCTATTAAGGGTAAAATGTGAAATTGGGGGAATTCCTTAAAATTGCAAAATTATCTTGCAATATAAAGTGAATATTTTGTAAACGGAGCGAATGAAATTGGAAAGTTGATGAGAGTATGTACAAATACTCACAGAGACGAGTCGACAGGAACGAAGATGTATATACACAAATTATGACATCATTTTTTCACGGACTACCGAACAATACAATTTTACGAATGTTTCAGGGAACCAGCAGGATGCTTTCATTTTCGTTATGTACCGTATAAGTATGTGGGTATCTCATCCTTTGTCTGGGGTCGGTCATTTGTTTAGGTAACGCAATTGTTAGGAACCTACAACATTTATAAGGTACCTGTGTTTCAAATTCATAAATACGAAGGCACACAAAATTGCGACTTTGCGACAACAAAAAAGATCCCATCGTATGAACATCGTACACTTTTCTCTTGTCTTACAAAGTTTTCCTATCAAACTTATTTGGATTAGATGTCTTTGTTCAGTCTCCACAACTATGTAAAGAATAAGAATTCGATTCTTGAGTTTCTTGTATCAATTTTACATCAGTGCTCACAGCGCTCGTCGGTTTTCTGCAAAAGGAAACATGATCTGTAGCTCTATTTTCTCACGGTACGTTATTTTTGTGCCCTATTTTAACTTTGTTTTTGTGTACGTTACATGTACGAGGTTCTGTACAGTGTACACACACTGCTGCATAATGTACATTTTACTAAGTATAGTATAGCCTGGTGATATTATGCACTACTAGTCCCAAAAACGCTACAAGAACTTTTGTTAAAGAATTCCCTGAACTCTGATTTTCCGTAACATATGTAGTCAGTCAGTAGTGCTCTCTCCTCGCAGGTTGACAATATTTCGGGGATAGGGGATGGGGAATGGTGGAGAAGTTATTATAATATGAAGAGAAAACAAGAATTTTGAATATATTTAGGTTTCAGACAATAGGAAAATAGAAGGCCTGCAAACAGCAAATACTCTTGGGTCTGTCTCTGGATGCTTTTCCTAAGAACGGAATTACACACCTGTCCACGTGCAAATAGTGATCTCAATTGCCAATTATATTTCATACAATTTCCAGTTTCTTTCTTCTGTAGAGTAGAAACGGTAAAACAGATAAGTAAGATAAAAATACATCCATACTTATATATGTACCTACATACATATATATATTCCTACATAATATGTACCACATACGTACATATGTACCTATACGTATACAATGGTAAATATTTGTTGGAAGAATCACTGTTCTCATTCTATTTTTGTAGGAAGACAAGTCTAAATCGATTCGAAAAAGTTTTATTTTGTCTTGAAACAACTTTAGGAATTGCTTTACTTTAATTAAAATCAGAAATATTGTGTAACCATATATAAAAATTATAAAAAGGGAAATCAAATCAACGATTCTTCTGTTAACATTTTCATATAAC
This sequence comes from Tomocerus nigrus, assembly GCA_019776505.1. Taxonomy (NCBI): domain Eukaryota; kingdom Metazoa; phylum Arthropoda; class Collembola; order Entomobryomorpha; family Tomoceridae; genus Tomocerus; species Tomocerus nigrus. The sequence continues at coordinate 3,467 of JABASI010005104.1, read as the reverse complement.
ACTGTTGAGTCAATGTCATAATAATTGCTCTTACCTATTCACAAATTCTGATCACTTCTTTGCTTTTGTCACAATACTAGTATACAGAGCAAAGCAAATGTAACTCCTCACATAGCTTCATTAACGGCATTGTAAAAGTTACACAAAAGTGAAAGTGAAAGTTAGCTGTACCGGAAAAGTCATGAAAAAATTTTGATTCCAACAAGATGAAATTTTATGTGCGTGGTGAAAGGTACGTAAGGTTACATTTGCACCACTGCATAAATTGGATAAGGAAATTAGGCAAAATATGCTAATTGAAATGATCTTCAAATCATATTTTCTGACAATAGATTTATTTTAAATGCATTTGGCTATTAAGAAATTAATAATGGCATGTAGAACAAAAAGGTTTTCCTGCAAGTACTAGATGTATACACGTGGGACGTGTACATAAATACCTAGTATACATTTATTTCTTTTCCTTTTTGTTTATGTAATGTGGTAGGAGTCTTTATGATTTAAAGTAGAAAAGTAGGAGAGAAATCCATTCATCTGCAAATGCCTTTTGCTTTCTTTTCAGTAGAGATGTGTTGTATTACTCTAGGGTGTATTCGTAGTTTCATAGTAGTGCAGTTTACATTTATCTGCTTTGTTGGATTTTGTTTCGAGTTTTCTTTCCACATTGTGTTGCTGATATGTCAGAACAGACAAACCCAATTCTCTATTATATTACAGTGTTAACTTGTCATAAAAGTTCAAGAGCTAGGCGAAATCCGCAGTGACTCTCGTAAACTATCTGTTATGGCTCTAGCGTCATAATACACTCGACTACATCTCCGGCCCTCGTACGGAATGCAAAAGGACGGAAAGCTCTTTTCGGTTCCGTCTTGGTTTCGGAATCTGGTAGAAGGTTATAATATGCACTTCATCTTCTCAGCGACCACAGATTTTTCCTTGAGTCCTCTATATAGCATCTGTATACGAGAACTGTCTCAATTTTTTAGTTTGTGCCTAATGACTATGTTAAGTTTATGCATCTTTCATCGTTTCTGTGCCAGTAGCGCATAGCTTTATATTCTATTAGATTTCATGTTCAGTGTGCTCAAGGGCTAAGTCAATATAGTAGGAAGGAAGATATATAGAGCAAGTCGTTGAATGACTCATGGCCTATTGAAAGATACTGCACCAAAGAAGCAATGGCTATGTGCTATTATAGTATGCAGTAAAGGAAAGGCAATAATAATAAGTTACGTTACCAGTTAAGCTGAACACAACCAAAACCTAGCCAAAATGCCAAGAACGCAAACACTGCTATCAGCAGATTTATCAAATAAATCATACTTTAGGATAAATATAGAACCACCATTCAAGATTGCATTCCGCAATGGCAATGGTCCTCAGGATCTTTTTTTCTTCCCGTAGGCTTTCCCGTCTTTCTTTATGCTTGAGATTTTGCAAATCACAGGAGAACTTGATCGGTGGAACTAGGAACGATGCATCTCAAAAATGTAATTTTATACAGATAAACGTCTGCATTAGTATCTATACAAACCATTTTTGCATTTGTCAATTATCTTGCATAAAATATTGTTTATAGTTGACAGAAGGATTCGCATTTAAGACTGAAGACAGTGAAATATGCATTTTCAATATTTTATTTAATGACCTTGATATTTTCGAATTTCTAGTCTACCTTGATAAAAAATTGTCTGAATGCATTTTATGAATTTTAGTAAATTCTATCTGTAATTAAAGTGTATTGTAATGTGTTATGAGAGTTATGAGCACAAAGGAAATGGAAGACTGCAGCTATATACTTATTATATGAACGGATGAACTATGTATTATAGGGAGCATGTAGTAGGGTAGGGACTAGGGACTATGACGTGTACGAATGAATACGGAAAATCTCAAGAGAGCACAAGTTTTAGCTTTTAATATCATTGAAGATCTAGTAAGTACCATACACAATCATTTGATAGAAAATTGATTGGTGAAATATAATATTCAACGTTCCAAAAATCATTCCGAAGACAACAGTAACGAAATTAGGTAGGAGCTTATGTAGCCAAATGCGATAGACAAAATGATTGAAAATTCCACAGACGCATGCCATTCCTAAAAACATCCACACTGTTCCGTAGTAATAGTAGAGCATTCCATCATATCTTTTAACAAAGTAAGTGTCACAAAGCTGCAGAAGACACAAGACAATGGAGACAATCCATGTGAATAGAGTACAACTGATCCAAACGGATATTAGGATAGATGTTTGCATCTCCACATCTCTATCTTTACTTCTGAACAAATCAAAACAATGTTTGCTAGTTAAATCCCAATTCCAATTTTCGGCTATCTTATCCACTCTTAGACTTTGGTCACAGTTGTCTACTGGGAAGCACGTCACGGCAGCGCAGATAGCAGAAAGGGTACTAAAAAGCAATTGCCCTAATTTCAATTTTCCAACTATTGTGTGGGTGAAATAAAAGCCTCCCTCTCGTAGCCGGTCTCCTGTAGTGAGTCTCATTTTCTCACTTTTCAAATTGTGGTTAGATAATAATACTTAGTATTGTCACAATGTTGTGGGTTAATAACTGTCTTGTGAATTGTAAACTTTTCTGAAAATCCAATGCAGCGTTCTTATCTAAGGAGGCTCTTCTCCAGATTTTCCTGAAGAATATCCAGAATTTTAAAATTGAAAATAGGTTGAAGTGGAGCGGACGAAACCCAAAAATAGGCAAGCTGTGGTGCATGCGATACTTTTCAGCACTGTATTGAAAGTGGGAAAGAATACTAAAACTAAAATAATAGGACCGTGTATTATTGCCTTTGTGCCCGGAACCGGAGCTACAGTTACTGTTACGTGTTACCTTACCGATGTTGATGCTACGTCAGAATAAAACATGTTTCTCAAAAGCGATGTGATTTCCACCCAAGGAGCATGCTAGCATTTGGGGGAGTATCTATATAGCCTTGATTTGCACCGGTCATCTGGGGCCCGAATCGGGTCGTCCGATCCTGCTTGTTAAATTAATATCTTTAAGATCCGTTTCAAAAGATAACTCACTTTACATTTCCTATTTGGGCAGAAGAACTTATTGTGTACAATGGAAAAGACAGTCTCTACTCTCTAACATAGACTAACTGTAGGGTAAAAGGATTATCCAGGAATTTTCACATGTAAAACTTGTTGCAATGGGTTGAGTACTTCCAGAGAAATAGGGAAATGTTTTCATGCGAAGTTTACAATATCTTTAGTAGGTATTTCGTACGACCTAGTCAGTAGACCTAGTCTATGGGAAATTCCGAATCCCAAAGACCAAAATATTTGCATAAAAAGTACATAATTAGGTAATAAAATATAATAATGCTATTATGTATAGTACAGTGATACCGGATACAGCTTTACGTGAGTATACGTACCTATAGGTCTAATATTGACTTTATGAAAAAGCGAGTGCTGGCAGAAACTTAAGTTGCTAAAT
>JABASI010005103.1:0-12874 GCA_019776505.1 Tomocerus nigrus | reverse complement strand
TTCCTTGCAGAAATCTATAATGGACCTCCCTCCAATAATAGACCCCCCTCTATTAGTAGACCCCCCGAGTCTCACATTCTGCAAATAGTAGACCAGGTCTGCTAATTGAGGAAATACGGTAGTTACATATTACATACATAAATACATACGAGTAGGTATTAGAGAGAGAGAAAAAGAGGCCCCGCCATATAAATTACCTAGGCACGACGATAACTAGAGATCTACGTTGTTATAAAAATAGAATCTGCTCAGACAGAAGGCAATTGAAGCGGATATTCCGTTGGATGTTGAAATTACACTCGCTCCTCCAGTTCCTTTTGTTGCTGCACACCAATTGGATTACAATGCAAAATAGCCACTGCCTTTGCATCTCTCTATTTTACCTCTCTCTCTCTCTCTCTCTCTCTCTCTCTCTCTGCTCCACACACACAAACACACACATTCCCAAAGAATACAACATATAATATCTGTGCAGACATTGTAAATATTTTAGACTCCCGCTCAAGATAATATATTTAAGTCATTCCTTTGCAAAAATGGAAATAGTGCAGAATGGAGATAGTCGTGAGGGAATTGAGTATTGATTAGTAGCTATAGTACTATGTTGTACTAGTATGGCTAACTATGAGGATTACTCTTTTGAAATGAGTCAGAAAGAGAGAGAGAGAGTGGAGAAAGAGGAGAAATTTTTTCAATTGCCTAAAGAATTGTGAGTGAGTGTAAGAGATAAGGAGAAATGGAGGAGGCGGGGGCTGATGCGATCGTGGCGTGGCGTTAATCGTCTTATTAGGCAGTCAAGTGAGACGAGACGAGAGAGAACATCACATCAGTTGGCATGACACAGGGGACTAGTTCATCCACTTACGATTAAACCTTGCCAAACGCTTATATTTATAGAGAAGGCATCTTAGAAGATTGAAATGATAGCCCTTAGTGTGTTTGTGGTTTACTTTGTCACTCGAACTTGGTTATTAGCACAGGGGGCGGGATTTTTATCCTCTTATTACAGACGTAGTTAAAAGGAAATTAAATTTTTAATATTGCACAGCTGATATTTATGGAGACTACTTGGAAATGGTGTTAAAAAATAGCGGGGATAGGGTATCCCCTTGAAGGACGCCTTATATATTTCTATATTTTCACTTGCAAGGCTTCCCTATGATCGTTATACTAGGGTAAATTTGGAGAGAGGAGAATGTGATGCTGGCCATTAAAGTGTGTGCCTTTGAGTTTGTGCTGTGGTGAGACGGAGAGTATAGTAGAGGGAATTAGTTCGGAGCCAGTTTGAATGCAAATGGGACACGGAGAGAGAGCACAACAGGAGGACACGGCAGATTAAACACGGAGATTGACTGTAGACACTTAATAGGCAAATCAGCTCTCCGAAAAATGAAAGTTTTCCTTTTCTCAGTTTCCCACTCGAGTGCAGTGATTCCACTTTGTCTATTTACTGCCGCCGCCGTGTGCAGCAAGCAGGAGCGAAGCGACACTCATTTAGCTACCTACCTCCACGTGCTAACCATGCAAATCCCCAGCAAACTCCAAGCTAGTAGTAATTATGCAGATTTCTGTGCTAAATCAATTGGCAAGACTAGTTCCGTTTTTTGTAAAACTCCCAGTTCTTTTTTCCACCACACTCATTGCACATAATGTGATTTTTGGCTGACAACGCACTACGCAATCAACGCCCGGCCCTGTCACTCTAATCTGATTACGTAGACTGTAACGCCCCTTACAAAACAAACAACGCAGCAGCAGCAGCAGCAGCCTGCACCACAAATTTCTTTTTCTCTCTCTCTCTCTGTCTCTCTTATGACATCCACGCCAAGTTGAACAGCAAATCACCTCTCTTTTTAAAATTACACACATACACACAGTCAGCAGCACAAGCACACAACGCTCACGAAAACAAAACGATCCTCTCTTCCATTACACTAAACATGTTCAATGCCAACATTAATTATATTGTAACAATATAATCTTCAATAGGACGCCAATGACAATTTTCTTGTTCACAAAATCCTTTTTACAAAAATCATTCTCAGCTTTCAACTCTCCTTCAAATGACATTTGAGCAAAGATACCCTTTCTAATTGGGTGGCCTTTTAATGAGATTTTAAATACTCTTGCCCGTATGGAAATAAAATGGTTAACAAAGCCTTTATTTACACTATCCTTTATTGTTTATAAATACTTTATTTAGCATGTACGTGATTGATTCTTGTATTGCATGCAATCATCAATCAGCTATGACAAATTATTTGGCAGACGAACAGTAACTATATAGCTAGAAACTAATTCCTATTACATTATACGTATACTGTGTGTGTTACCCGGGATGGCACTAGGTAATAGTAACCTACATGGTTTTTAGTATATGAAGCCACAAGATTAATAATTCTTGCAGAGACTAGCATTTCTAGAACATTCATTTATTTAAATGTTGCTCTTAAATGTATATCACAGCATTATGACATTATACTTATTGAATTATGTTACTGTGCCTATAAGGCAATTTAATTTTGAAGCAGTTAATAAATTTATACTCTAAAAAAAGTACATTTTTCGTGTTTTTCATAATTGTCTTAGGATATTTGAGGGAGGAAGTGTGTCGCGTCGTATGTATTTATTTCGTGATCTTATGGATTTCCTTCTTCCCTCCTTTTATCCTCACTTTTTTCTTCTTCTGAAGTTGGAGGGAATAATTTTTGACAGAGGAATATCATGTGCTGAACTTGAGATAGATCAAGACACGAGGGAGAATCAAGTTTCTGTTTTTGCTTCCATTTACCAATTTATAGGAATCTCTTTAATTTTCCGTTTCCCAGCTCAGTTACATGTTACACGATGGTGCAGTGTAAGGAGTGAGATAAATAGAGTGAGATAGAAGTCCGTAAGTTAGTTGGTTGGGAAAAAGGCAAGTTCAACGTCGTCATGTTATGTTCGTTGCCAGTCCAGTGAGTGAGTTGAGTATAGTGGCGGTGGCGGCACGGCGGCAAGGCGTGCATTGGGCGAGAGGGAAGGAAAGTCGACTAGTTTGGGCTCCGCAGAGACTTTAATCGAAAGAGACTTTCTCTCTGCCTTGCTTCACTTGTTTCAGGAGGTAGGAGATGTAGGAAGTTGTTGGGAGGATGGAACTTTGCCAAAATTCTATCGATTTATTATGCACAGTGCATTGCTTCGCATCGTGTTACGTACGACGATCACAGTAAGTATCAGAGCCATGGATCCGTTTTTTACACTTCCTATCCCTATAATCATATCTCTCCTCTCCTCATAGATACATAAATACACACACAGCCTGGAGATAGTTAAACTATCTCTCTCTCTCTCTCTTAACTTCACATCACATTCAATTCGGACTTAAAATAGCATCATGCATCAGTTTCCAAAAGTTTCTGTTACTAAGTAACCATCTCTGACTTTGCACACCGGCAAGTGCATCTCCATTCCATTATGCCTTTACAAATAGGCTAATCTGAAGACATTCTGTCTGATAAACACTATCGCTGCATCCATCTAAGCTCATCTTCCTATTGCATCTTCAAACAAATTTTACAACACCAAAAGATGTCATAAATTCCTTGCCATGGATCAAATAAATGTCTCAATTGGACAAAATTGGTTTTTTCAACTTTAATTTTTATATTGGTAGGATGAGACAGTAACTTACAACGTTTCATCCAATTCTGTCCGAATGGTCCAATTGGATAAAATGACTTTAATTTCATCCGTATGTCCTCATCCATCTACACTCATCTTCAACAGATTTTACTACACTAAAAGATGTCATAAATTTTGTCAGGGTTCCACCCGGTGGACCAAATGCCTTAATTGAACAAAATTGGTTTTTTAAACTTTAATTTTTATGTTGGAAGGATGATATAGTAACTTTACATCGTTTAATCCAATTTTGTCCAAATTATTGTCCAATGTGAATGGATAAAATAATTTTAATTTCATCCGGACGATATAGAACCCTGAATTTCATACGTATCAACGGCAAATCTATTCAGAGTGAGAATTGGTTGAAGTACATGAATAAATTGCGAGGGTCCCCAATAAGCCACCATAGTAGAAAAATGTGAAATAGCTGCAGCTCTTCGAGCACCCATTCATCCCGTGTCAATAGAAAGAGGAGAGAGAAAGGAGAAAGTCTAAGATGAGGATCAGCATTCAATTCAGGATCAAGATCAAGATCATTACACTTTTACAGTTACATTTCTCTCTTGTTACATAACACGTGCTCGCCCTTCGATTCATTGCAAATCAATAGAAAAAGAAAAGAGGCAAAGGCACTTTGTCTTCACTTTACTGGCGGCCTGTCACATTGTGGCTTTGTTTTTCCTTCTCCTCACTTTCACTACTCCATACAAATGCCTATAATGTGCACATAGAAGGAAATTCCCCAAATAAATACACACAACTTGCATGCAGACACCAACGCGCACTTTGTCATCAACAATAAAGCAAATGCTACTCACATAATAGTTATTGATGCAGTCTCACGCACTACTTCCATTGCCCTCTAAATCTCCTCTTTACATATCATAGCTCTACATTCACTCCTAAATATTCCATCTCTTGAAAATAAAACATACTTGAACCATAAGAGACCTTTTATATTATACCTTAACATCACAAAGTTTATCTTTTCATACACTCTTTACTACAGTACAGTGGTTCAAATGTAAATATTTCTGATGATATACGATTTACATCTCATGATGACCAAATTCTTTTAAATTATTTCTTCTGATTCCTAAATATCTACTAGATGGATATTCATGGCAAAATTTAATAGAGGTATTCAGTTTCAGTGATTATAATCTAAATAAGCGCTTATTCGCATAATTTCAAATAATACAAATTAAGCCTCTGAATTTCATGCAAAATTATAATTTTTTCGCTTATAAACAGCCAGAAAATACTCAACTTTAGAGTAGAATATTTTACAAAAAGTCATAATTAAAAAAACATTTTTAAATTTTGAATTATAATCGTCTGTGTACTAGATAACCCTAGAAATGAATAGCCCTAATATAAATAAAAGTCCATGATGGTTTTCGCTAGATATCAAAAGCAGAAGTCTGTGGGCGGTTGAGAAATGATAACAAGTGATTTCCACTTCAACTAGGTATCTACAATTTACTCTTTGTTCTGCCATAGTGGTGTACATATTCTGTAGAGTGTAGGGAATTGTATGAGAGTGGAATGACTTGTGCTGTCAAGACCTATTCAATATGCAATAGAAAACAAACTAAAATAACAAATACATGCCTACGCACTGCCCGGACTGTTTGCCAATTTGCTCTGCTGATTTCGTCCACTTTGGCAAGAATAAGCGTTTGGAAGTTGTGTGTGTGTCTCTAATGTTTAGTTTCTCTCCACTTAATCACCTCGTACAGTTTTGTCGGCTTCCTTTGGCTCGTTACATTCATTCCCTGTGCACTAGTAAATAAGTGAGTAGGTACCTACGTTACGCGTAGCAGTAGCAAAAGAGTAGCTTAGAGTAGTAGGTGGGTGGATGGTTGTCTGCTGAGGATTCATCGACAGCAGGGTTGTTGTGGTATGGATGAAATCAAGGAGCTGGTTTTAATTGGACATAATTGGTTTTATCCACCTTTATATTGTATATTGACCGACTACTCATTCAAATCCTTTTATCCAATTTTGTGGAAATTGTCCAATGTAGATAAAATGATTTTAATTTCATCGGGACAATACAGAACCCTGATGGAGAGGCCGAGAATTATATCCTTTAAAATATAATTATGGTATAGTAGTATAGTAAATGCCAAAGGTGGACACACACACACACACACACAGTTGGTATGGAGATGAAAGGCGACTGTTCATAAGCAACGTCAAGTGGGTGGAATTGAATGTGGACGTTTAGTTAAGTGCGGAAAGATATTTGGGTGATTGTGCGTCCGTTGTGGTGGTCGTCGTCGTATGGAAGGGCATTGGATGGGAATTGTCGTGTCGAGAGCTAATTATCAGTAATTTATGTGTCGGCACGCACAAAAGATAACTCCTACACTTCTCCTGGACGACAAAGCAAATTTATTTCCAGAGACGGACAATTGGAAAGGAAGGAGCGCAAAAGCAAACGAGCCATAAAATATCTGTTTGCGGTGAAAGTACGGCCGATGAATGATTCACGTGAAGTGAGGCCAGGGAAAAAGAGCGGAATACATTGACGGGCATTGCTAATAGCCCTAACTTCAACTCTTCTACTCATCACTCCCCGAATTCCTTTTTCTTATTTCTACTCTTTTCAACGAAAATCCCTCTCCTTTCGCCGTGCTCTACTTTTGAGGCGTCATAATATTATCTGAAATTAAAACTGTCAACAAAAATCTCTTATTTTTCGGTCATACGAGTTATTTGTGCATTAATCACAAGTAACCGTTTGCGCATCTTCTTTTCATGTGGTTACTTAATAAATGCTTCCTTGTTCTCAATTGTCTATTGATAGTCTCACTCACAGTGAAATGAATATAGAGATTCCATTGTAGCAGCCTGCTCTATTTTCCTTTTCCTGTCGCTAAACCTGTAAATTGTTAATACCCGAATTGTAGGACGTAACAAAGGAACTTTTGTTAATGTTTCAGAATAAAGTGCCCCATATATAACTTTCGTTAAATTAGACACAAAGGTAATTAGGACATGCAGAAAGAGTGTGAGCTCATATGACAGAAGGAGGAGCAAGGATAAGAAAAGCCTCTTACATGATAGTCAGCGTGTGTAGACTCTGAAAACGTAAATGAGGCTTTTATACAGGCAAAATAAAAGGATTCTTCCTCTTGCCCTTTTCAAAAATGCTTTTAGGCACTGAAGTGTTTGAGTAGATACTAATGCACCGTCATAATTACCCACAGAAAGTTGTGATCACTCAAGATTTTCTATTCTAAAAGGAATAAGCGTAGTAAATGATTTTTGTAGTCACAACTAGATGTATATAGCTACTCTACTACTACAAATATTTACTATTATATAATTAATAATATGAATGAAGTGCATTCAATAAGGAACGAAGCATAAGTAGTAAGCAATTATTATACTAAGATTGAATTGAAGAACGTCTTCCTTGAAAAATCATTCAGGTGAAAAAATTCAGGTAAATAAAAAGAGGATTGATGTGACAGAAGGGTAGATAGAAGAAAAGGACGGCTAAAGCCCAAAGAAAAAAGAATGAAATGAGGCGGAAAGAAGGGAAAAATGTGCCTTTGTAAGATAAAGGATTCTCGCACTGAAATATAAATAGCCGAACTGAACTTGAACTGACTGACATTGCGAGTGACTCTTTATTTTCAGTTTTATGCCGAGTCAGTGAACAGACAGTGCATGGAATTCTTTTGTCAGCCTACAGAGAGACATAAGCAATCTCATGTCCGTATAAATATCCATCCTTTTTGTAGTAAACTTGCGTGCTAGAGTGGACCACAAAAATAATACGATTCATATATAAACCCAAAGAATTTTTATATTTTCGGCACTTTTTAAAGTGTCTCCATTTCCTTTGCTTTTCGAAAAGATTCTATACAAAGTTCTCAGATATTAATTTGAATAAATTATCAATTGATACAAAAGTAGCCTAGCTAGGACAAAGATTTATTTGGGCATTGAACTTGCGACTATTTAAATTGATTGTCTTTGGAATTTTCTTTTATAAACAAGAGTGGCTATTGTGGAATGCTTAAACATTTGTAGTATGTGGTAGCTGTAAATGAAGTTTTGAAAAAGTAAGGCACAATGGGCTCTTGATAGTAAGAATGGACTGTTATTATTATTATTATCGATTGCCTTGTCATTGTGGCTCTAAGTGTGTACGGAGGAATAAGGTAGGCATATACAGAAATGATAGGAGTGCAAGGGATTTGATTCGTTAGAAAAGCAAGTAGGTCGCTCGCTCCCTCAAAATGAGCAAAGGAGAAGGGTTGAGTTAGCGAGGACTCTTCATCTTCATTCTAAACTAAAATGACTTTTATCGAGGAGTGCAGTTGGTGAAGGGAACGGGAAGGGAAAGACAATGGGACTCTTCATTTAGAAACAAAGGGACTGTCACGGCCTCGACTTTTCCATTTGCCTCTTCACTCTCCCTTCCTTTTGTTTTTCGCCCGAAATCCAAAATTAAATGCGAGAGGGACGTTTTCCAAGAGCCGTCGTCAGATTAGCCCAGCGTCTCTTCCGCACATCGCACTACTACTATAGTTGCCTTCTTTCCTCGTGACTAGCTAGAGACTCCACTTCATACAACTCCTTCATTTCCACAGAATTATTGTACTCTTTTTTGGAGCTCTTAGTTTAGGAGTAGCAGGATATAAAACTAGGCACCATTAGTGTGATCCATTCTTGTGTCAAGAAATCTTTTCGAAATTTTTACTCATACAGCTGACTAATTAATTTTCATTTAAAATGCTTGTTAGTGCATTTCTAGCATTGTGTTATCCGGATGAGTGATCATCATGCATTTTCTCTACTATGATTCCAGCACGACGGGTGATTTATATTTTGAGGCCCGGTTTAATTGCTTCGTGTGTGTTTCTGAGGTTTTTTTCCCAGTTTTCAATAATCACGATCCGATACTTTATTACTTTAGGATAATTGTAGAATGAATTGAAAAAACCCTGAAAAGAGGCCTCTATGTACTAATGTGAATTGGTTTTTGTTTGAATTTAGGTAGCGGCGTGGGGTTTGGTGGCGGGAATTACCACCTGGGCTCGGGAGACGGTCTCGATGCCTTAAGCCCCGGCCTGAGTTCTTACCGGACGGAACGAAGCGGTTCAGACGGGGACGGGGAGGAAGACTCTCCGCCGACGCACCGGCACCCGCACAACCAGCTCTCCCTGGGCCTTCCGCCCGCCAATCCGTCGAACTCCCTCGGCCAAGGGGGGGTGCCGGAACCGAGTCATCGGGAACGAACCCTCGGCGCCCACTCCCACCACTTGAACTCCTCCTCCCTCAGAAGAAGCCGCTCCCGCCCGTCGGCCGCCCTCTACCAAAGCCCTGTCGGCCACCCCGCCACAACGGCCGCCCTCCTCCAACAACCCCCCGAACGGGAAAACCCCTACCAGCAGCCTTACCTAGGACGCAGTGCGGGTCTCTCCGACAGCCCAACCTCCGAGAATGCCTCGGATGCCACGCTGACCGACTCTGAGCTTCCCTTTGCCAATACACAGTCTGCCTTGCCTCTCCAGAACGGTAACATCTTTTCCCGCCTTTTTCTTTTTATCCAATCACTAATTAGATCAGAAGAGTCTTGCTCTATCCTACGTATAGTACTACTCGATTAATCATTTGATAATTATATCCCTCGAGCGTTGATTACTTAAAGAAAATAATATTTCTTACACGGTGTGCAAAATTCGTTATCCCAAATCATTTCATCGGGCTTTCAAAAATAATTTTCGCACAGATTTTCAACGGTGAGTCTGAATCTGCTGTTGCTGTACATTTCCACGTGAAAATCATCAGAGTGTATTTGGCATGAGTAGTGGAATATTTTTGTACCACGTACGTACAAAATAAGAGTGGCATTAAATAGAATGCTCTACTTTTCCGTGTGCATTGTACAGTTGCTGCATAGATGAAAGGAAGGGCGGTAGATAGTGTGTGTTTGTGTAAATGTGAAGTACAGCTGATTAATTGGGGAACGGAGGAAGAGGAGAGGATTGGCAATAAGAACAATGGGAAGGAGTAGAGTGTCAGTTGTTTTCCGAACGCCTCAAATGCTCTAAATTATGAAAGCAGTGATCTTGACAACAATCACTTTCACTCCCTAACCTACTTTGTGCATTGCACGACGGAATTGTTAGGACGGAGGATGGAGAGAGTCGGCATGCTTTGAGAAAATGAAGAAAAGATGGGATTGTGGATTCTATTGTAATTTTGTGTCTTCTGCTCGGATTACTGCCGCCGTCTGCGTGAAAGCCGTCGTGTTCGCACAGACAGCTCGTTCGATGTACGAGATGCTTTCTCTTTCCCGCACACACTTAAATACAACATCCACTTAAAGTGCTCTACGTATATACTCGTACATGTGTTCACATGTATTTAACTGCGTGTGTTGTACTTTTGTTTGCCCTACTTTCTCTCTGTGAATTCTCGGCTGCATAATGTGATTACGTGTGTGTGATGTATCTGTCTGTATATAGTCCTCCGAATTTGCATAGGTAAAGAGAAAGTGTGGGAGAAAGCTGTATATCTATGGAGTTATATAATATTTAATAATAATAATATGAGATAGAAGGATGAGTGATAAAGAAAGGCTACTGTAGCAGTTCTTGATTTGACATGCACAAATTGTGTGAGTGCATAGAAATGGTTTATTTATTTATCAAATGGGATGCGACGTGTTTAGCAACACATCTGTTCCTTTCTCCACATATTTAGCATGTACACAGCAGTTATGTCTCTGTCGCTTACACGGAATTCCCACTATTAGAGCAATGAGCACATTGTGCCCGGAATCTGTTCGGATAATAAGCAGATAACAGCTACCTACCTACCTATCTCTCCCTTTTCATTCCTCACAAGTGCTCTATATATTTATGACAGGGTTCTATATTGTCCGGATGAAATTAAAATCATTTTATCCATCCCCATTGGACAATTTGGACAAAATTGGATAAAACCGTATATTTCATTCGGCCTATATACAAAATAAACCGTAGCAGAAAATATGTAGTAGTCAAGTATCGCAACAGTACAAGATCAAAGGTGGTTAAGGTGGAAAAAACCAATTTTGTCCAATTGAGACGATGATTTCGTCGACGGCAAACCCTGAAATATCAGTCTCGGATTGGAAGCGAGAGGGAGAAAGTGAGAGAGTGCACGTTAAGTCAGCCATTGACATGACAGTAGCAAATGAGTGAAAGTTGCTTGCAATGCAAATGTATGTACGTATGTAATTTGGGAGAAAGGGCCGGCGTTTCCTTGCTCAATGCAAGTGAGTGAAGTGGGGAGGGAGGGAGGGCATGCATAATAAATGCCCGTGCATAGAAATAGATACATAGAAAGAGAGGAATCTGGGAAATCCTTCGTCTTAATGTAGCAAAGTGAAAAGTGGGAAGGAGAGGAAGGGAAGTCGCCCGTGGCAATACAATGCCCGTCTCTTCTCCACTTCATCTCTACTCTGTTTCACTCCTCCATCTTATTATCCTCTCTCTCTCTCTCTCTCTCTCTCACGCATATTATAATATCCACACCTTTCAACATCGACTTAAAACCCCTTTTGACTTTCTCTACTACAGACATAATATTATGCCTGATATCTTTTGAGTGTTCACCAAAGCACCCTTTCCAACTCATATACTTTTCGATAATAGAGACACAAGAGTGGCATTTGGACATTCATTGTTTTTCATATGAAAATAAGTAAATTTACAGTGGAAAAAGGAAAGCTTATGTGAAATACAAGAGTTTGTTTTACATAACTTTGAAATTTTTCTATTTAGATGTAATAACATGGAAAAATTATTTATTACGTGATGCAAATGATAAAATAAAGCTTCCTTGGCTATAGCGTCAGACTGTAGAAATTTATAAATTAAAATTTCAGTGCAATTATTTTTGGAGACAAATTTTGATTGAAGTTATCTATTATGTCATATCTTTTTATTTTTGACAAAAACTGCGTCATCATTTTAGAATATTACTGTATCTCATTTTAACCATTAAGTATAAAGTCTTGTGCAAATAATAAGTTTTCCGAGATAATTGGTAATGGTTTTTAAAGCATGATTACTGCTAAAAGGATTCAAGAGCATGTTTATGCAATTTTTTGGAAAAATTCGTAGATTTTTCGTAGTGAAGTGTATGTATATTTAATTCAGCTGAAGTATCCAGTTATCCACATATCTATGTACATTTAGATGTTTATATAAGACAAGGGCTGCTGTATAAGAGTGTGCTGGAGAGTATGTGGAGTAAGTAACTCTGACACAGTGCAAATAAGTAAATGGTGCAAGTGAGTATGGGAGAGGGCTGTTGGGAATGCGAGGAGAGAAGGAAGAGTAGTAGGGAGGCGAGTGAAAGTAGGAAAGTTGTCTAAAAAAAGCGTATACATAGTGGGTACTGGGTGGAAAGTCTGTGAGAATGGTTCCTTGTATCCTTGTGTATTACGTGAGGAAGGCAAGGTCCCCTTTCAACTTCTTTATCGATTTTCCTATTTCTTAGTCTCTTTATTCTTTAGACATGGAGGAGACGTGCAGACATATCCCTGGCATGACTATAAAATGTGTTCGCATATATTCCAGGACAATGTAACCGTTGTATTTCTCGGTGGAGTAGTGACACTTGCCTTCCATCCACTTCCTTATTCTCGGGGATTCTATGGCACGCCACGCACTATTTGCTTACACCGAGCCTCTTCCTCAATCTAAACCTTTATAGCATCCGCCCAAAACAGCCCTATCCATCCATCCACACTCGAAAACACATCAAAATCCAATATGGAATGATTTACATAAGAAAACAAATAGGATTTAGTAAATACTACGTCCAGGAGTAGTATACTCCTAATTACACTTTCTAATCACCTGTTTCATTTCATTGAAACATCTTTTTTGTGAAGATAATTTCCTCAGTAAGCAACTAGATCATGAATTAGAAAAGAGGTGCAATATTTATAGATGTGTCCAATGTTGAAAGTTGAAGAGCTGCTATTTTATGTACATACGTAACTGTATAGGCTCTCTGGCTGTGTAAACATGCATTCATTGTATTCTTGAAGGCTGAATGTCTGTAGTAGCTATGTTTCGGCCAGTCTACTGTCACTAACCGAATAACGCTGATTTCGCTTCGGCAAAAATCAGAGCTTCGTTCACCCTTCGACTCTAGGACCAACCTGTCGTCACTTGACAGGATT
>JABASI010005102.1:0-12875 GCA_019776505.1 Tomocerus nigrus | reverse complement strand
CCAATAAGATCTGCCTATCGATTTACGTGACACTACAGAAAATTGCGCCATTATTATCTCAACAGAAAGCTAGAAATTAATTTGAGCATTGCATTTCATTTTGGGCCTAAACCCAGAATTACGCAAGAGATACCATTAGCATTACAGATTGAGCAATTGTAGCAGAAAACGATATTAAAAGCACGTAATTGTAATTATTTAATACAGCAGTTGTATTAATGGAGGCTTTTTTTACCTGTAAGCTAAGACAGCCTTCAAGAATCCCTCCGTCAATATGAGAGAGTAAATTGTAACCCAGACTCAAACTTTTGAGTCTTGGCAATTTCTTGAATTCACTCGAGCTGAAAATTGGATTTAATTGGTCTCCCAGCAAATTATGACTCAAATCGAGAACTTCCAGCGTCTCTGATAATCCTTCAAGAGATTTCTCTGTCAGACGTCTTAGCCAATTATGAGATAGGTCCAAACTTTGTAATGGTGCTCCACTTGCAACAAGTGCCTGCAGAAATCCCAAAGAAATTCATTCCCACAGTTTTTAATCACCTCTACTAAATTAATTATTTTATTTTTTGTGCGTCGGGTGCACTGACCTGTGGAGGAATATTTTGGTAGTTGACATATCTCTGAGAGAAAGAGACGATAGGCTGTCTGAAGGGAAGATTTGGGAAATCTTGAGCAAATGATACATGATCACAGTTGATTCGCATCGTGTCCTCCTCTGTCACGGCACAAAGGCAGTTGGGTAATGTGGCCATTTGCTTGTATTCTTGACAAGACACCCATTCTTCCTCTGGAATCTCGACGTTCCCTCTCTGTTACACAAAATGTGACGAGTTAATGAATAGGAACAAATTAACAGTCATTTTCATTCAAAATCAATCACACCCCAATGAGAAAATAAATCCCTAGCTCGTTATTTTCACATTTGACAGAGGGTGACAATTTGACAGATCCTATTTAGATACTACGCATTGTGTACACATAAAAACTTTCATAAAATACGTACTCAATCATTGTTGCTTTTATATAATACTTAATAATTTCCTAAATATAAAGACTACAACATGTATAGGTATACTATAGTGAATTAAGTACACAAATTATACCACTACAAATACTAACATTATGCAATTATCATTACGAAACTCCATTCCATGTCATTGAAGAAACTGCACGTGAAAACCAAGAGAGAATCGTTATCTTTAAGAGAAACTGAACAAAGAAATGAAAAGAAAAAATTTCTTACATCTTTGTGCGTATAATAGTCTTGCGGCAAACACGAATTGAACTATTGCCATTTATGTTTTAATGGGTACCTATTTACTTTATCTTTGTTCTGAATAGATCTCATTCTTCATAGGTACGTACATAATAAAAGAAGGAGAATGTAGCACTTACCGTTGAATGTATGTGAATAGTCAGGAAAAGGAAAACACCGGCAGCAATCAAAGAAAAGCCGTTCATATTGGATCTGTAAATAAAATTTTAAAGCATGTAATTAATTTGTATAACTATAAGAAATTAATGCGTATGTCGATTTGTACTGTTTCAATTTAAAGTTGAAAGTAGGTATTTAAATTTTAATGTAGACATACATTATTTATGGGGTGTTTACTTTTTGCGTGTAGATATTTATAATGTACCCTACAGATCGTTAATCTCATCATTGCAAAAACTAAGATGATAACTATTGAAGTGGTAAATATAGCTGTCATTGATAGCTTAAAGGTCCATTTACATTAGTAATTGCTATTTGAGCAGTGTCGTCGTTAAACAGCTTTCTAACGGCACTTGCATTGTAAAAGTTATCAATCAAATGGGAAGACAAGGTTTTATTACCATTTTGACGATCATTTCGTACAGGACATTTGTATATGTTTATTGTTTCCATTTACTATAGATCATATTATTATAGTTACATCTTATGTGCAATAAAATTTTAAGTATACTCGCATATTTTGCAACATTGTAACTCAAACAAACTGTCAATTGGCAAAGAGTTGGCTAAAACTTTCAGTATGAACATTCAATAGCTTCTTATTTCATCCATGAGGTACCATTGAATTTCTATGCATGCATGGTGGAGAAAAGTGACTGGGTATCTCTTATTTTACAGTTTGTCATCTTCAATTAAAGTCTAGCCAATCGAAATAACGCAGAGATAGATTTCAAAGATGAATTGCACAAGAAGATTTTAAAAGTATGACACATACCTAATTACACCCTTACAGAAAATCCCTATGCAAATCATATCTTGAAAATGTGTTTTCCCCTCTTAGTTAGGATGTTGTCCTACAAAAGATGCACATTGTAAAATATTCACCAATCGGATAAATAAATAGTAAAAGAAATGAGCCACTGAGCCAGGATTTGATTGTTGACTAGATCTGAAGTAATGGATTGTTAGTTTAGTAGTAGGACATAGTAAGATATAAATTATCTGCACGTACTAAATGAGTAAATTATTGAATAGGCTGTGGGATGAGTTGGGAAAGGAAAGTAGCTTAAATAAGAAGTGTTATTATTATTGCTCGATCCTTTATCATTACGTACTTTTGTGTTGAATATTGAAGAAGGAAAAGATTTGAGAGCACACAAGTTGGAAACAAAAAGGTGTCCCTACATATAAGTACAATTAATCAAGTCGAGATAATCAGCATCTGATTCTAATCCCATGTAAGCTTATCGTTTAATCATGTTATGTACCTAGATTTAGACACATATGTACCACAGACCTGCATTTGATACAGATCCGTTTGAAAAGCAAAGTAAATATACACAATATGTAAACAATAGTCACTCTCCTATCTAAATGAACCTACTAATACAGTGTAGAGTCAAGATAAAGATAAATGTAAGTATAGTAATATAAGTATGAACCTGTAATGTAAGACTATAACTAAAAGTAGTAAATAAATACATGCAGTCATAATGTGGTGGTTGTGGTGAGTGTGATGTTCTATGATGTGATAGTGAGTAATAATAACGTTACAAGCGAAATGAACTCAACCAACTATAAGGTGCAGCTCAGAAAAGTTTAATCTTAAGAATGCAACAAGACAAGTGTCTACGGATAGATGTAAATAAGTAGGGAATACAGCACATCAGATAAAAACGTTGTAACAATGCATTGAGTTCCACATCCAAAGAATCCTCTCTGCATGCAGCCACACTGTTTTAAAGTAGACAATTTCGAGTGTGTCTGCCTTTGTATCCATTTCCTTCGTTCATTCATAGTCCGTTGGCCACCTTTCAACACTGTTATGCTATGATCGTGCAAATATCCGACCGTAAACAATAAATACACATTTGTAGACGTATACACACACAAATAGTTAATAAAAGTATTCTCGAATACAAAGTGAGTGACTGACTGAATAGATACATCAGATATATTTAGCACTACTACGATACGACTATGACTACCTATTATCTTATAAAAATTAGGAGCCGAGTCATTGAGAAGACAATTGCCGTTAAGAAAAGAATTCGTGGAGAAATGCGAACGAAATGACATGCAACTTATACCTGTGTGTCTATAACTAGCAATTATAAGTACAAATCTCTGTTAAATCATTACAAGAATTATTAATACTGTATTTAGCATGTGATTAAAAATTCTTTGGCAGAATACCTACGTAAATGACCCGGTAAGAGCAAGTTTACTGGTTGTATGTAGTTTCTCTAGTGGTTTATCTAATAAACATCCTACATATTCTCAGAGAATCGAATTAAAAACATTTAATATACAATGTCTAAGGTATTAGTATAGGTGAATGGTGAATCCTGCTGCACAGAAGATATGCATACCTGCATAAATGAGTTGATTGACTGGACTTACAAGTTAGTTGCAAAATTGAACCTGTGAGACGGATAGACGAAACGAAACTTGAAAATTTCATAAAGACTCTTTGGCCTGCCCTGGCATCCTTTGCCCTTTAAGATGCTTCACCATACTCACCAGCAATTTGTTGGCCATAGCCAATCCCAACAGATTCATATGTACAGAACAATAGGAAGGAGACAAACGAGGAATTCACATTCTAATGAATAGTCTTTCTGGCCGAGATCATCTCATCAAAGTCCTATTCTCCTCTTTTAATGCGCGTATAGAGTTTAGCCAAGTCTACCTTGCCTATAGCTAAACAGATAATCCTCAGAGACATGCGGTGAGCTTACATTAGCAGATATCAGCATTGCATTAGACACACAGGTTGTTTATATGGTTATGATTGTGATTGCAAAGGGCAACAACTCGTAGCAAGAACTATACAATCACATCTCAGAGCAACTAACGACGATACTACATAAATAAATAGCTACCTACCAACTACCAGAAACTACCAAACAGAAATCTTCCCCATACAATCCACAACATACACACAGAAATCTCAAATAGAATAAACAACAGAGCACAACACAACACATCTCTGTAAACTACTTTACTTACTTACTTTTATCTTTGTACTATATAATATAAATGCAAGTTTCAAACCTACACTTAGCTTAATCTCTTCAATTCAATTTTCAAACTCTGCTCTGTATGCTCATTTTGTGTTTCAAGATCGATTACATACTTTTCATACATACTTAATTGATGAAATCTGAGAAAAAGTCGTAAACCTGAATATAGGGCTAAAAATCCTCTTTTTAACAATTCAGCTCTGCAATCTACAGAGTTAAACGAACTATAAAACTACGATTATAAATCAATTAAATGGTAAAAGCAATAATTACTAATTGCACTTGCACAGGATGGTAATGAAACTCATTATGAAATTATTTATTACTCATTTTCATTTCTACATGCTTAAAGTATACAAACATAAATGCGATTGTCTTAATGGCAATGCAAGTAGTAAGTGTAAGTGAATGACTTTAAGTGAAAAATACACCTGTACATTACATTACAGAGAAATATCATGATGACATGCACTATCGTCTTCTTTTCGAGCCAGTCACATGTACCAACTGTGTAATGTAAACTTTTTTTTGACACACTTCAATCTTTCTTCTATAACTAGCTTTATTTTTTAGCTCTACGATCTCTAATGTTTGCAAACATTACAGTAGACACCATTCAAATCATTCCTAAACAAACACAAAAGTTTTATCGTTGATTTCTATTGGAATAAGTAGCCTTAGTTGGTTTGACACTCATTTTCCCATTATGCATTATCACTAAAAAGATTCTCACACGACTGAGCCCAACGTGAGTTCAACTATTAAATGTGATTGATTGCCAACACGATAAAATAATAGTAAATACTACGTAAGCTTAATCCCTTTATACAATTCGTTTCTCTACTGTTTAAAACTCTAGGAACAAGTGAATTACTCTTTTACAGAAAACATTTACTCCTGGCTTATGTTCATTAAGTTCTCTATCTATGTCATTTCTTTGTGAGCGTAACTATAAATGATAAAGGCTTAATATCATTATAACGTTAGTTAAATAGCTGGTAATAATAATAGATTTGATTTCATTATGCACAACATGCTGATATTAACTCTTTTATCACACTCGTTTGTATACATAATGAAAAAAATCAAAAGAATGCAGGCAGATTGCATTAGGATTAGCACTCAATTGCAATTGCATTGTAGAAAAAGAATAGAAATAAAGTTTTATATTTCTACGCAATATATTTGTATATAGTTAGGTAGTTGACTTAATTAATACATTATAATAGTAAAATGACAAGTTATATGAGTAGAGTACGTAATTCCTGTGCGTTTTTTAATGAATCCAATGAATTAATGTCTGGGAATTAAAGGAAGACAAAGTTGTCTCGTAGCTTTTGCTTGCATTGAAAACAAACGCCCAGATTTTCCCATCGCATGAGAAATGTGTTACTGGAACGAGTGCTTAGAATTTTGTAGTAAAATAACGTTTTAAATTCATTCACTCTTTACATGTAGACAATGAATAGGCACAACAATCAAAGGTAAATTAAATGGCAATAGCTATAGCTACTTTAAATGGAAATGGAAATAAATAGTAAGAGAGGAGGCCAGGACAGTGACACAGAGTTTTAAGGATGTATTCTATTAAATCGAAAGTTACCTACTTGAAAGAAACAAAAATGATGGTGAACAATGGTGTAAAGAAAATAGTAATCGTTAAACTATGTTTTGCATGCAGAATGCAGAAATAGTAAAAGTATTAATGAGAATTACTTTTTCAGCTCACAGCTAAATCACTGCTCACTTTGCAAAAGTGGCGATTAAATGAAAGTGTGTATCCTATTGAGCGGACATTACAATAATAGAGATAATGCGTGTTTGGTCAATTTGTTTGTCTCCACGATCTGATATCTCGGATAGAAAGAAAAGTTCCCTTGCCTTTAACCGCTTTGTATAGTGTGTTGGTGGCTTTTGAATCAATTACACTTTAATCAAGTCAATCTTACAGTCCCATATGTTCCTTGCTGACCAAACCATAAATGTGTAGGATAACAATAATAATTTAGAAAAGGGAAAGAGCCAAACGAAATTATACTTACCGATTCACATTGTTAATAAAAGAGGAACCGACAACTGACAACTGACTCTTCCTATTTGATTTCTCTTTTAAACCCTTTGAATAATGGTAAGAACGCGAGGGGAATATGGAATAAGCATTGTCACTCCTTTTTCTTTCTTTTGAATTACAATCTTCAAATTATCCTACATCAATATGCAATTCGATGCATTGCTCTGGGTGGTATTTATTCCTAAAGGATATTTTTATGTCATGCAAACCACAGAAAATTACCCTTTTCCATTCCCATCTTTCAACAGCACAATAAAATCCAGATTTCCGAAAGCAGATTTTCAATAGCTAGTAACCAAATGCGTACCGTGTGTTGTTGTTAGACGAAAGACTTGATTTATGAGACGTTCTCTGATAACAAGTCGATTTCTTAACATCTAACACCATTTCCCTGTTTATCTCAAGATACCTAGCTATACTTTAGATACGAAATTATTCCATTTCATTTCATTCTTCGCGAAAAGAAATAAAATATATACATAAACGTACTAATAAATAACAATGGATTTCTTTAGCACTCTAATTCACTTTGCGAATCAAAGAAACTAGATTCCTATATAAAACATTTGAAGAAACTAAATTATTCAGTATATTACATACTTGCGTGATTCGAAACGGTTTCTATTTTATTTTTAATTCGCTCGAAATCGCTTTCTTTGAAGATAAGACTTTTCAGCCAACATAAGTAATTTGCGTGTAATTTGCATTTTATAAATGATCTCACAAATAGAAAATTACCTAGCAGCTCATTAATATTGAATCACATTAAATTATACAATAGCATAGCAAACTAGTGTAACCTTCTTGCTTAGGTATGTAAATATCTATATGCCTACTTATTAGAATACACGCTAAAGCCTTGGTGAAAATTTTCGGAGAGGATTAAAATGCAAATAGCACAATGCTTAAGGGGACATTCATTTAACAATTTATGATAACTAAGTAGGTAGTTACAGAGCTATAAATATCATTTATACCATCGTCTTGCTTTGCTACTGTCAAAATTTGAAGTTGAGACCTTCAATGTCATGATTAAGAAGCGTGAAAACCAAATTGTGAGATGGTCATAGTGTTTTTAAGTGCTGTGAATAGATGTAAACGATTCAACTGAAAGTACCTTATCCCAATTATTTGGCGCATAGGCTAAAGCAACCTCTTTTTCAAACTGTGATAAGAATGAGAGCAGATATACACATTGATAGTATCAACAACAGAGTATACGAAAAATATTATTTACCTAACAGAAAAATGGCCTAAAGAAAATTCGTTAGCTCGATCAATAAAACATAACACCTCGTGACTAGCAAACAAAAGCTCAAACCTTTCATGATCTATATTTCCTTCATCAGAACTCAGTTCTGCACTTCTCTCTTATTAATACTATTCTATACAATTCCAGCCACAATTTTATTTTTTGCTTATTAGTGCTTTACATTTTGTCTAGTGCACAATAGCACGACAGTGACAGTCATAACCTCATAATAATAACATGACAAAATACTTTATTCACTCTTCCGATACGCATGTGCCACAATTTTTGAAGCACAATTATGGTTTTAGAAAATACATAAGCATAAACCTAACACATTCACTTAAAATGAAATTGAATTTTTAGTAAAACCAACTTTGCTTTAAGGATAAAGGGAAACAAATGTATGATGCACCAGTTTTCACACTTTATTCAAGGTAGAATATAAAACATGATCTCTCCAACCAAATGTAAATAAAATGATGAATCTTGTAATGGTCAAGAAGCGAGTAGTTTAATTGTCATGTCAGGAGGACGTCAGGAGCCATGCTATGATATCACAGAATGAAAGCACAATCCTCAATTTCGCTTTGTAATTTAATACCACATAATGAGAGCACGATATTTATTTGCCCTACCACTCGCACTCCTTTGTGTAGTATACCAATTACTATTAGCAATCGAACATCGAACTGGCCGAGATTTATTTTGTGCTGATGCTGCATATCATCCAAAAATCCATCTCAAATTTTAAAATCGAAGGCAGCCTTTCATTAATTTTATAAATCATTTCCCAATCGTAGTAGAAGGAATATTTCCCCGATATGATATAAATGATAATGTAGTGGTACCTAGTAGAATCCCTTGAATATCTCTGCTTATTCTCCAATATGCTTAAAAAGACCATTGGATGGCACATTCGAAGGAAAAATTTTATTCCGCAGACATTTAGTAGTTTTCTGGCAACAACAAGGATATTTACATGGCTATGACAAAGAGCATTCAGTAAACTAGGTCAGTGTATACGCATTAAATTGCATCTGTTGGTTTGGTGTAAAAAATGAGACTTAGAAACAGATGGGATAAAGATGAAAGAACTGGTGCAGTGATCTGTTGAGAAATTATGGTGTAAAAAAGCGGGCGTCTGCTGCTTATGTCATGTCACTGTATGGTTAATACGCTTGCACAACCAAAGGATAATAAATGTGTGCAGGTTATTGGAAAATGGCAATTGCAAACTAAAGAGAATTGCAGGGAATGAATGTTTTTGCTTGCAGTTCGTCAATTTGTAGTAGTATCTACCTTTTTCAATGAATAAAAACAATCTTTTTTTGCTACTACATCGTGAAATATCAAATGCAAATGAATTTCTAAGCCTCTATGAAGGTATTACTGTTCTACAATGCCTAATTATTCATTCTATTGTCCTTACGCTTATGTTTATTATATGATTTATGGTAAAGCCTGCAACTGCATCAAAATCCAAGAGTATCTACCTGATATAACCCCTTTATTTGAATGACTAGCCACCATATAGAGAAACAACAACTACAACAAGGTAGCTAACTGGCAGATCTATTGCATACGCAGTGTTCTGCGGAGCAAAATTCCTATTTCTTATTGCGAAAGCGGTAAATCACATTAGTTTGGTGATTACGATTAAGGGAACCGTAGAGATGCGTTTGAAAAGGAAACCCACGGAAGCGTGAACTGTAGTACCAAGAAAACCGCTTTATGATTACAACCACCAAAAACATTTTCATTCGTAGACTATATTGAATGTCAAATGGAGATGTCTTCATCCCTAAACACATTCACGCAGTAATAGAAATCCAATAGATAAAATTTTATCGACTAGTGGCCAAGATAGAGAAATTATATTGGATTTCCTTAGTGTATCTTCTGACTATATAACTGGACGATAAGATCAAATGGCCATTTTACTGGCGTTATTTGTAGCACTTGAATTTCTTAACACAAAGCATAAAATATATAGCAAGTATAGTTATCTTATATTCTCAGTCATGTCATATTCATGGTATTGCCATAACGGGAATGTACACAGATAAAAAAAAATACCTGGAATATGTTACTGAACATTCTTCAAGCAAGCAAGACAACAGACTTAGCACTTCTGTACAATAGACACAGTAGTATTTTATCTGAGGTGTTCACAGATTATCCTCTCTCCTTTGGCTGCCATTATTATGATCCTACTGTAGACTGAAATATGGTGCAGCTAAATGTCATGCTAAAATTACTGTCTACAAAAGAAAAACTGTCATTTTAAAACAAGATGTAGAAATTCTGCGTGGAAGAGGTAATAGTCACGTATCACAACATACTTATGTACACTGTGAACATTGTTTTTTTATGTAGGCACGTAATTTGGAACAGCCTTAAAGGTTATATTGATCATTGTCTATTCTGTATAGCTACTTGCTTTTTTTGGCACTTCTATGATAATAGCGTAAAAGAAGCCGAATTTTCTCTTTAGATAGCCATACACTTTGATAAAGCAACTAAATTCTATTAAAGAAAAGAACACATTTCTTAGAGTGCTCTTTAGAATTAGAAAAGAATTCACATTTAAAAGCCCAAAT
Organism: Tomocerus nigrus; assembly: GCA_019776505.1. Taxonomy (NCBI): domain Eukaryota; kingdom Metazoa; phylum Arthropoda; class Collembola; order Entomobryomorpha; family Tomoceridae; genus Tomocerus; species Tomocerus nigrus. The sequence goes on along the minus strand of JABASI010005102.1, from coordinate 2,488 downwards.
CAACTTTCAATGCATAAAACCCTCCACTCTTACTTAAACACAAAATGATCAAGGGAATAGAAGAAGGCTGCCCCAATTTTTGCCGTCTCATGATATAACTACCTAACTATCATTATCTTTCATCGTATTTTTATCTCACCCTTAGTAAAAAAGCCACAAAATAAAGATTTGCTAGAAATCATGAACTATTTGTATAATATTATCTCCCACTTATTCACTACGTGTGGTAGCCACATAGTAGAAGGCTGACAATACCTTAAATTCTTAACCCCTTCCTATACTTAATGGATTTAACTTTTAAAGTGAAAACATTAAATTCAAATAACAACCATTACAACCAAGTACAACATTGCGTACAAGATGAAAGAAGAAGCTCAAGAGAAATTTTTATCTTAAGATAAACAGCAATAATCTAATCTGCTATAAGCTACGTTCAATGACAGAAGCAATAAAAGATAAAAAGAAGAAAAAATATTAACACACCAAACTAAAAGTTTATTCATTATTGGAAATCACAAATAAAACTGTTTAAATCCTGGGAGGAATAAATCTGTACGATCTGTGAAAAGTATAATCCAATAATATTAGAACCCATCCTTTGAAAATCATACGCAATTGTATTCTACAATTTACAATTCAAGTTCGTCTGTAGTGAGATATAAAAAACTTCAGTTATGATTTAGTTATGAAGGAATTAGGTGTGGGGCTAACGGTAATGTTCAAATAAAGACCAAGTGAGACTAATCAAGAAGCACGTCTGAAAATATGATTGAATTAAATTAAGTCACATATGAAACGAAGGCAAGTCTAAAAAAATAATGTGTAACTGATTTGATTTCCGCTTCGGGCTATTCTTCGCTGTTTGTGTGCGGCTTACTTTCCAAGAAAACAGAACAGAAGCCGTAAGGCATTGCATTCAGACTAAAACACAATAATAATAGTATAAGAATAGGCAATTTGTAGTCACAATGACTCCTAGCACTCTATAATCATATGCTACGTGAATAAATACGAATAATATTCAGCATAATGCAGACACATATACAAAATACTAACATATTAAGCGCATTAGCAGAATATAATAGCAAATGGGAAATGCAAATTTTTACACACTAGCTAAAATATAGGTTAATCAGCATATTTTATGGGTTACCCTATAGTAATGTTTTGTATGAAAGGTTGATTGTGATTGCCTTTACGTTAATTTACACAAAGAATTTACAACTTGTGGTTGTATGTTCAAATTATTATGCTAAGCCCAAGAAAAAACGTAAACATAAAAGCACAGCGCATAAACTATAGGTGTCCATATTTTAAATTAGCACATTTTTAGCTCTTTTCAAGCTTTATAATCATTAGTATATGGAAATTATTATTGAACAGCATACTGTATAATTCAAGATGAGCATGAAGTAATTTTATTTGCAATAAACTTTAAGAGTTTCTGTGAATAGCTTCAACTTTGCTTTGGGAATGTATGTGAATAAATCTGCTACTTACATCTCCATTCATTCAGCTTACACGAAATATTGCTTGTTTGTTTGGACATACACACATATTGCTGTCTTCACCATTAAGATGCACCTAAGTGCATATAGTCCTATAGCTTTTATGCATGCGTGTACCTTCGTGTCTTTTCTTGCTAACACAAGAAAATTCATGTCTTTTCCACTTTTTCGTGTCTAGTGTTTATTACAACTTCACAATTTTGAATACATCTTTAGTTTGGAAATATTATGTGTTTCATAAGTAAATAGGCATGTTGTTAGCTATAAATTATATGAATTTCGTCCTCTTGAATGATGACTGTGAATGAGGTGCATTGTTGTAAAAACAAAACCTGCATGTGAAAACGGTTGATAGTTACGACAATTTACATATACCTAAGTAACCTTAACATAGTATTCCCTAATCGTTATGCTCAAATCTCTATTTTATGCATTTCTTGCAACCACATGAGCATTCCTATGAAATTACCGATAATAACAATGATACTTAGCCCAAGTGTGCAACTGAATATGTGTCCAAAACTAAGCTGTGATATCTAATGACTTTATGTGTGCTTATTTACAAACTATAAATCCCAAATCATTTGCTAATTCACAACAATAAATATTGTACCTACTCATATTACAAGTATAACATCTGAAGATGAAACAACTTTTAAATAGATAATTTGCTCTTCATATTTTGTAAAGAATATTTACAGTAAGCAGAAATACACATAAGTATAACCCACGTATAACCGTACAATTATCAAGAATCGAAAACGCTGTTTCATAAATAAATAATATTTCATGTTATTTTGTAGATATTAAAAGTGTAGGTGTGGAATATACATCCTTTTTTAGAGATTTTTGCTTTGCTTAAGAAAAGCTAGTTACTTAATTAGTTATCATTAGTAAGTAGTAAAAAACAGTGCTAGTGACTTGATTTACAGCTTGAAACATACTTGAGCGTAAAATACTGTACTCTGAAAATTGGAGAG
>JABASI010005101.1:0-12875 GCA_019776505.1 Tomocerus nigrus | reverse complement strand
TGCTCATTTTGATGGGCAAAAAGGTAAGCAAAAAGGCAAAACGGCAAAAAACCAAAAAGCTGCCTATTCGATGCCCTGAGCTAGACCCTTGCTTGGGAGGAAGCCATCAGGCCGTCGCCAAGTACTTGACTTTTGTCTGGCTCTGGAGTCTGTCTCGTGGCTAATCCTCCACCAAACTCCCTTTTCATCACCTGTCTTTCACTAAATCATCTGAGTCCTAGAAACGCTTTGGATCATGCCTAAACTAATAAATCTATGCCCTATGCACGATGCCCTAGATTTGCTAACAACAATTGAATTGATAGTTTTATGGGAATAATTGGGAGTAATTGGAAGTGGGAGAACTTACGAGGGCGGGGATGAACCAAAAGAACAAATTTGACTGGCAGTGCGGGACGTTGACGGTTAGGAAGCCACTGTAGCTGACCATGTCCCCGCCGATGGGGACGCGAGCAAGCTGCTTGGCTTCCCGTACTTTGCCGGATCGTATCAGCGGGCTCAGATGTAACCCTTTCCCTTCCTCCTCCTGCAAATACCCGCCGCCGTCAACCTTCTTGTAGTAGTCATTCTTCTTCGCAGAGTTTTGACCCCCGCACAAGTGGTCGGAGAGGAAGAGGAGGACAAGGAGCGCAGATCTCATCGGTGAACTCAAAGATGACACGGGGACTGCGAATCGGACATTAAAATGAGGTACCTATACTATCTCACAAATAATCTCAATTTCTCGATTCGCTAGGCTCACCTCTTGGACGACGTCCGTATTCCGTATCTGTTCCGTTTCCTTCTATTGAATTTAGAACTTTCTAGAATTGTCCTAACAATTAGGTCACTAATATTAATAAAACATTAATACCTATATAGTGGTTAGGTCACGATGATGAGACGACACGACACGAGCTCCTCTTCTTTCTCCACTTACTGATAATGGCATAGAGACATTTTGTTCTCATCCGAGAACTCGTTTCGTTTAACGGTGGTGACGGGGAGCGTGATCGGGGTGGTGGTGTGGTGGTGTACGTGGAGTGGAGTGGAAGTGATTGAAGTGAAGGAGTAGAGATTGGGAAGAAGCATGATGTTGATGACCTACTTTTATTTAAGTCAACTATTTATTTACATAGTGACCCTATAATAATAATATTATAAGTAGTCTTACAAGTGCCTACCTGACCTTGTGCACAGCATAAGGGCTTCGGCCACTTGTTCTTCCTATATACCTAGTACTTATTATATACTGCCCTATATTATCTGTATAGGTAGGTTCGGTAGGTACTTACTGCCCGTTATTCTGTTCAGTTTACCCATAGACTTTTACTTTTGAAGGCCATTATTGATCTAGATGTTCATCTTTTTGTCTGCTATCCAATGGGTTGGGATTTTGGGATCCTATTATACTCACATAATACTCACATTGAAGGTAAAAGACCCAAGCATTTAATGACCAATTATATATAGTTCACTCATGTACAAAACAAAAATTGACATGTAGATAATGATGTGTCCCATCCCTCCCTATATAGACCTCACCTCACATTCACACATAATTCTAATTATACTTACGTCCTCCTTTCAAAAATGCCTCATCAGAGACTTCAAAAGTGTAGAATACAATATTGGCTTTTTTAAATTGAGTTTGTTTCTGTTCCTATTTTCCTATCTACTTATTAATCCACTAGCGAGAAGAGGACCCCGAAATATTCAGTTTCAGTTTCAGATTCATACATATTTTTTCACTTCACATCACATTTCATCATTTCAGTTGGACTCGCTGAAGGAAGTAAGTGAAGTGATAGCATAATGGACAGACGACAGGATTCACAGGATAGCTCGGGAGATTTGAGGAAAGGAAAAGCCCACTCAATCTTCAGCGCAGGAAAAGAGTCCAGCAGCAGACTACAGACGATCGAGTGACGAGATTCCTCCGGGAGAGTCAGACTTAACGCACACTAGACTCTAGACACAGACTACAGACAGACTGCAAGACTAGGACAAGAAACAAGAAATCGAGACCAAAATTGTTTTGCGTAGGTACCAAGGTAGGAAAAAGGTAGTAGATGGTGGGAGAAGTAGAAGCCAGAACGAGGGCGACGATAGGAATTTTAGGAGTAGGAATTGGAGTGATGTTGGTAGGAAAGGAGAGTCGAGATGATGTGTTTAGCTAGAGTCTAGCTGGAGGTGTAGAGCGGGCTATTTGTAGAGTGAATGTACAGGTGACAGGCGGGTCGTCTAAATAGCTAACGTGACTGAATATCTTTGATCTTGACTACCTAAATTAGTTTCGAAACTATTTGTTGCGAAATCCAGTTCCAGTTGTTCTCTCAATCAATGTCCATCAATCTCGCCAGTCACAGCTTGAATATCTTCAGCTAAAAACCCCAGACGGACGACGGCCACAGAGTTTCCAGGTTGCAGTCAGTCACTGATACATGACACACGTCAGGCCGGTCAGGGTCGCTGGTTCACAGTTCAGGTGTCAAGTCAAGTTCTAGTCACCACTACCAGACAATCCAACAATTATTCATCATTTCAGTTTGATTCATTCGTCCACGCCAACACTAGCCGTTTAAAGTGAATCTGTCACGTTTTCTTCGAGCGTCAACTGCTTTGCAGTTTCGCCGACTTCATCATAACTTCCGTAGCTTCGGCTACAAAAAGTAAACTTTGCTTTTAGCTAAGTCGCTCATATTTTCCTGTCGCTGATACTTCATCCTTTGAAACTTTTTAATTAATTATTAGTAAGTTAATAATTAAGAGTTTATAATCTTTTTAGGATGTTTGCTGTTCCTGAAATCCCTTTAGCTGTCAACGAAGCGTCAATAGAAAGAGATGCTATTGGTGTTCTAAAAGTCGTTCGACCGTCATGGATTGAAAACAAGGCCAAAATAAAGCCCAAGGTAAGTTTACACATTGCTTCAAAATCTGCCCGATTTGCCCGCGATCCTGGGATCTATAGGAGGATAGGTGGAAGGTAGCGGATAGTTAGGCAGCAAAAGGTAGATAACTAGTAAAAAGGCGGTGGCTAAAATTTTATATTTTTTACAGAAAATAAATAGCAGGGGTGGGGAAGGTATGTACAAAGTTTACAGAAAATAGATAGTAGGGGTGGGGGAAGGTATGTACAAAGTTTACAGAATATAAATAGCGTAGGGCAGAGGTGGGGTGGGGAGGTATCTTGTACAAAATTTACAGAAAATTAATAGCAGAGGTGTATGGTGTACATATGTTGATAATTGATATTGATTGTTTAGGTGTTCACTGACGGATTGTCGAATAAATTGGTGGGTTTCTACACGGACGAAAATCCTGAAGATGTTGTCGTTGTCAAAGTGTATGGAGTCAACTCGGAGCTAATGATTGATCACAAAGCAGAAATCGAGACTATGATCGTTAGTGTTAATTCTTTCTAAAGGCTTTTCTCTGTTTTACTTTTTTTGACGAAATAATAATATTATTTTCTCTTTTTATGATCTGCAGAAGCTTCATGAACGAAAATGTGGTGCTGAGCTGTATGCTATTTTTGAAAATGGGATTTCTTATGAGTACATCAATGGCGTGACGTTAGATGTCAAATCCTGCAAGTGTCCCTCCGTCTACCCATTGGTGGCAAAAGAAATGGCGAAATTGCACTCGAGATTCCGAAAATTTTGTAGTCACAAATCATCAGATTCCATAAATGGGATCAATGAAAGCAAATCTCTAATGTGGAGCAAAATGCGAACATTCGATGAATTAGCGGAAGATATTTTGGCAAAGGATCCTGATCTGAGAGAAAGGTAAGTTTTGCAGACAGCTGCTAGGAAATGGCATTGTCTATTTCCAACCCAAATAGTCCAAATCATAACCAAAATGTAATATCTATGTGCGCATTGATTTATTGGTTCTGTTTGAATTTTGTGGATGTAGAATGAGAGCGGTGGGAGTTGTGCAGGGATTTGGCAGAAATGCCATAAATGAGCTGGAGTCGATCATTGAATCTTACAACATCCCCGTTACCTTTTGCCACAACGATTTGCTGTTAGGAAATATCATTTTTAACGCCAAGGAAAATCGAGTCACCTTTATTGACTACGAGTACTGCATGCCCAACTACGCTGCATTTGATGTCGCCAATCATTTTCTAGAATTTGCTGGTAACTATAATATTATACTCTCCCGTTATTGCTTCAATCTTGATCTTGGTCGTTCTCGTTCACATTAAGGAAAGGAGGGTTTTCAGTTTAGCAAAAACCGATTTGAATGGAAACAGTTTAATGCACAATTATGAGGTCGACATTTTTGAAATCTACTCATATTTTTCGATAGCACCAGGGAGCAACTTTTTTCAAAATTAGGATTCTGTATTTAAAAATATTTTGTTTGTGGAGTGTATTTGTAATAAGAGTATTTTTGGTGTGCTCAGTATTTATTTATGAAGCTACAATCAAGTACAATCACTCTTTAAGCGTAATTTTTGTTGGATTCATATTGCATGGCACCTGGCGTCTATGTCATTATCTTTTCGCGTAAATTACTTATTGCATGCTATATTTTTTATTGTGGATTTGTAGGAATTACGGACATTGACTATTCCAAGTGGTGGCCAAGCTTGGAATTTCAGTCGGAGTGGATCGGAGTGTATCTAAAGTATTACAACGCGGAGGCTGAGGAGCCAATAGCTCAGAAGGACTTTGAGAAGTGGGTCAAGGTCTGTGCCCCGGCTTCCCATTTGATGTGGGGCTTGTGGTCTGTCGTCCAAGCCAAGCATTCAACCATAGACTTTGATTATGTTGCGTAAGCCATCATTTCCTTCAAATTCAAACAACTATTTATTATTTATTCTACGTTTTGTAATCTATCATGTACGTGGATATCAGGAATTCAGCATATAAATTGTTTTATTTACATAGTGCTATATTTAATGAAACTAGGTATACTGCTCTTCGACTCTCTGAATTCAAGAAACTCATTGTGGACATTCACAAGAAAAAGGAGGCAACGATTGAAAACGGAACCAAATAATTTTTTGTCTAGTCAACGTAAAAGGTAGCTTAAATTAGTTGCTATATTTTAAGTATATTTTGGTACTTCCCTCGTAGAATTTAAGAAGTATTGGATAGTGTTCTTTTTTTGTTTTTGTTTTACTAGTAATTTAAGATGCTAGTCGAATTTGAAGTACTTGTTTTATTGCTAGCCTATCAAAGCATGTTAAGGACCACGTGTATTTTGTATCAGATCTGGTATAGGAAAATAGAATTCGTTAACAATTTAGTTTTATAGGCTTTACACGATCGTTAGCGTTGGATTCTCATTCTTAAACCCAAATGCCAAAAACTTGCCAAGAGTTTCTGTTGACTCTCTAAGAATCCTTTCCAGCTTATAGCCATCGTGCGTGTGATCGGAGTTCAGAAATGCAAAGAAATGTTTGATTCTCAAACCCCTTAGAGATTTGGATGGTGAAATGAAAGCTCAAGGTGATAAATCTCATGAAACAGTTTTAATTTGTGTACAACCAACAAACGTCAACAACTACGAGATCTATTTAATAGCTACATTAAAAGTCATAGGTAATAAATATCAAGTAGGTACTTTATGATAATTTTTGATGTATTTTAAATGTGTGTAGGAGATTTTTAGTCAGTTAATTGTTGCCTAAGTATGTATTAATAATATACAATTCTGTAAATATAGAATATAAATAAGATGTGGCATGTACTTACATGACGTGAGCAGGTCAGAGGTACTTGCTACGTAGTCTGAAATTCTGAACAAAGTCAAAGTTCTGATGAACTGCCCAAGTCGAGCTTTAACAAGTGACCTTAAGAGAGAGAGAGAGAGAAACAGACAGAGTGCTGTCTGTGTGTATAGTTAGTGATCATGTGATTAGCCAGAATTCACTGTTCATTAGGTAGAGTAGTTTTAGTTTTACCAAATCTGAATTCAAGCAAGTTATTTTATTAAGACGCGAACTTAATTTGTACTTTATAATTACGTCGTATTTAACTTGATTTATCTATTAAGCTAAGTATAAGTAAGTAGACGAAGACAACTACAAACTTGGAACTAAGTAACCAAAGGTAGTGCGAAACAGTAACATGGAGCGTAACTTGATTATTTATCTTTTCCAAATTGTCATTCATTTGACGAAGTTCAAGTATACTGTTCTTGTAGTGTAGGCACAAGGGTGACGTTTTTAGGCCGGTTTTTAAATTCAGGCGAAGACATCTTTCGCAACTATTTCATCGATAAGATGGATTTCACAATTAGTCTTTTGTCTTTGGCTTATGTCGCAACAAGTCACAAGTGGTTCCGATATTAAATTCTGGCTGTATGTTTTGTGGCAAATCTTGCAAATTTCTTGCTCCTCATCGGATTTGATGGCCACTCCTCCAATAATCTGACAAACGCACCTACGCCTCCCTTCACCCTTCTGCCTGAACACTTTTAGCTCCAGCTTAGCGTAGAAGTCCATTTTTTCCCTCTTCTGAATTTTAAATGCTTTGTCCATCAAATACTTCTTCCCAATCATTTCAAAACATTCTGCACAAAAGGGCATTGCTCCTTTCTAACTCATCTTTTGCCAATGATAAAGTTCTTTGTACAATCTCCCTCCCCACAAACGCAATAAGTTGCGACGATGTTCACTGCCTTCTTTTTGTAATAATTTACAGCATTTGACTTTGATCGATATTCCAATATAATATCCCTCCCCCCTCACAACATTGAAAACAAATCTTGAAACATAGCAAAACGTATATACTGGTGGTGGGGCTCGAACCTAAGACCTCGCTATTCATGACCGCCGTGCTCTTCCCCTTATCAGTTACTATATGCTTCTCGTTATGCACATGTGCGTAATTTGATCTACTTATCGGTGTAATAAATTTAAAAATCTCCAATCACAGAAAATGTAACAAAATTAAGTATACCTGTATGTAATAATTAATAGTAGTAGTAACATTTGTGCACTAAGCTTGATTAAAATCCTATGTTTCTCTTTAGTTTATACTCTTCCGACTGTTGTACTCTTGTACTCCATAATTAGCCAAGGTTAGTGGAAGTTCCGGTTTCTCCTATAAATGTGGGCGCAGATTTGGGCCCTTCGAAATGCTGTGATTGATGTGTGCCGAAAAGCAGGATTGATGGAGCATGTAACCTAATGCCCCAGCCCAGGAGGAGAAACTAGATATTCCACCAACCTTGATAATTAGCAATCCTGATTAACTTTAATTACTAGCATTCAAGATGATCTATAAAAAATGTTTTTATGCTTATTTCTGCAAAAGATGGAGAATGTCTGTCCAATAATGTTTCATTCCACTACGCATAGTAATTAGTAAACCGTAGCCAAACGGGTGTAGTGTAGCCAAGTATTGGAACATCATTTCGTGCCACATCTGCGCCGAATCTGCACAGTAGTGCCAACGCCAGTGCATAAGTAGTAGTAGGAATAAGCATAAAGTATAATGTAGTGTATAGGTTAATTCTGACGGACAAAATAGACAGACAGAATAATAGTATATTTTCCCATAGAGTATTCTTCCAATGCATAGCATAATAAATGAATAAATAGTAAAGTCAACCCTGAGATACTGCTACAGAAAATTAACATAATGATAATAATGTTATGAGTTGATGTTGATGCTGGTGAGGCGGTGATGGGGATTAATTGCAGGTGGCTGCCTCTTGAACTGCAGAAGCCAACTTTGTGATAACATCGAATTAATAATCTCGTTGATGGGAAAATTGTGACATTCTCTGGTAAAAGAGCTTTGAGCTGATAGATAATGCAAGTATCAATGCCTGATGGAAGAGATTGTTGTTTGTGGGACATTGCTGAATGCTCACTGCATGTCTATTAGTCAGCAATTATCGAGGAATGTGTAGTGTAGCTATTCTAGCTATGTGTGTGTGTATTATAATTGCCATTTATCTATCTCACAAGACTCACAACTATTTTTGTTATCTGAGAAGAATCTCCCTCGACTTGGCTCTTAACTTAATTCCCATGTCTTCAATGTTATCGGCTTCTGATAAAACTCACTCCTACTCTCAGAACTCTCAGAGTCTAGAAAAATTATATAGCTGTGCAGTTATAAGTTATATAGGTACCTTTACGCTATTTTTTAATCCAAGTCTCATTGAAGGAGAGTTACATCAATTTCCATGTCTTCTGTATTGATAATCCTTTAATAAATAAACTAATGAAAAAAAATGATTGTGTATAGGTAAGCCGTAAACCTTTCCATAAGTCTGAGAGGTAGGAGTAGTCAAGTATGTTATAGTTTGCTAATAGCAATTATGTAACAGTGAGATACAATAAAAAAGGTCAATAATGCAGAAAAAGGTCGTAATAATTATACATAGGTAATAATTATAATTATCTGTACAGTTTACTTGTAGATATAAAAATTGCAATGCACAGCCCTTTCTAATATTGAACTACGAAATCGCTGGCAATTACTTAATTGGTGAGGATTACGATATGACTAGGATTAATGCCGAAATAAATGAGTTTAGCCAAGATGTTTGCATTCCATTCCAGCGTAGAAAACACAATTTTATTAGACTACAAACAGCAGGACCAGGTAGACGTCTGCAGACAACAAGGCAACAACAAAGCTTCACAGACTCACACAATATCCATCCTTATTCTTAGTCATAAATATATTCCTGCATTCAATTCCCAATTCATCATCTTATTTTATATTATCATATTATTAGTAGCTAAAATAGGTTTTTACGGATTATATATTTATTGTATTGCTTGTACTTAATTGTAGCACCAGCTTAAAAGTAAATAAGAAAAATAGTTTAGTTTAGAACCTCTTTTTGCCCATCCTTAGCCATAAAAAAATATCAAGACATACAAATAGATCGAAATAGAATATAAAATATTTAATTTCTGTTCATATTATAAGAAAATCGGGTATTTTCCCGTCATTTTGCAGCGAGCCTTTTTATGCAGTTGAAATAATCGTCACGCGGATCATTAAACTGAGCCGCATTTGCCTTTTGTTTTCAAAGAAGGGAGTCATTCCTCCTTCCTGTTATCATTATTGCTCATCCTTAATTGTTTTTTCATACAGAACTTTTAATAAGATAGTTAACTGCGTTTTTTAGAGTAGACTTGACTGTTTTATGTTTTTTGTTTTCTGCATTTCTCCGTAAAAGATAAAACTGATGATATTGTAGGGAAGGGGGGATTAGATGAGCGATAGCCTCTGCCTTGCCTTTTTTCTCATTTGCTCTCATTTATCTATTTAATAATAATATTATGGTTCTTTGTGGCTGTGGCTATACTTTCCTTCCCAGTTTCTCTCATTAGTTCTGTGAATCAAAGCGGGATAGATAGAGAGGCAATAATGGCACGTAATAACTCAAATGGACAAATAAATAATCAACATACTATAAATGCCTGCCTTGACTTAAGAGTAGCGGGACTGGGGAGTGATTTATAATTTTAGGTTTCCTTGTTGGCTCATATCATTTGCAAGATTGCGATTTCCAAGTGTGCAATTAGCGTTATAAAGGAGACTTGAGACATCTTTAGTTTAATTTAAATGATAGTTCCATTTCCATCCAATGATTACGAGAGTAGTAATTACAAAGCTACAGGATTACCTACGTTATATTTATTGTCTATCCTCCTATTCCCCATAGTTTCTGTGGATAAAGAGCCCAAGAATTAAAGAGAGAGAAGGGAAATCTGGGGGCATTCAAGGATTTTGCCAATTTGGAGAATTTCGTTTTACTTATCAATGAAACTGGTGTAGGTTATATTAATGTAGTCATGCACTAATATTAAAATAGTAGTGTTCATCTGTCATGGTCAAGTCCTCATTGCAGTTTTTTCCATCAACGGTACGGTAATTAATAGTGGAGAGGAGTAGTAGAGAGTAGAGGGTAATTAAATACGTCGTCTACGTCTATATATAATCTAGCAGTTATAAAATACATGACATAAACATTGAAAATTGCTCTTCAGACAGAATACGAAGCTGACACAACTAAAACTCACATTTCGGTGTATGTATCTACCTATATCTATCCTAATTAGCATAATTGTATGTACATATCTTAATAATCATAAATAATATTACACGAAATACGAACTATAATAAGCAGTGTATAAAAATAGTGTAGCAAACTATATCTATGTATTTAATTAAAAACGAAAGTCCGAACTAAATTATTATTACATGGATACAGAAAGGGGGGGCAAAAGACAGGAGCTGGGGAGTATTTGCAGTGCATCTGTCCGTGTCGATGAGTAGTGAACTGATAATGAACTACCTAAATAATATCTAACCATATAGGGAGCCAAAGTAGCTGAACTGCGTTGCCACGGAATTGTAGGCGAAGGTAGGCTCCTCCGACACAAAATCCTCGTTTTTGTCTCCAATCGAAAAACAGTGAAAAGAAAATGTTCGGAGGAGCCTATACCTCCCTCCACTCAATGCTAATGTAGTGCAGCTATCTTGATATGGAGCTTTATAATAAAATGGTCCAGTCAACTGACGCGACTTTATTCCTAAGTGACGACGACGACGAGGTGGAGGAGTATTTAAAGGACAAATAATTTACTATCGGGGAAAATTAAAAAGATTTTCCTGCGGTGAATCTGTTGATCATGTCGAAGGTCCACTCGGGTTTGTCGTGGGGGGCGACGTGTCCGGCGTTTCTGATGAAGAGGTAGATGAGGTTCTTGGAGGTCTTGGAGTAGCCGGCGATCTCGCGGTTGACCTTCCAGATCTTCCGCTCCGTGCCGGCGTAGTCTTCGGAGCCCTTCCACTTGAGTGAGCGGATGAAGCGGGCGATGCCCGTGTGCGGGACGGCCATGTCCAGCTGGGAGGAGTAGATGAGGATGCGGTAGTCGGCGTCCAGCAACTCCTCGACCCAGGGCTTGACGCTCTGGTGGAAGTCCTGGCGCATGTACTTGAGGACGGAGGAGTTGAAGTTCTGGTAGACGGTGGAGCCCACGTGGATGGCGTGCCGCACGTAGTCCCGCTGGATGTACTGCTGGTAGAACCCGTACGTCTTCGGACGCGTCTCCTCCAGGAAGTTCTTGTTGAAGTCGAAACCCGTCACGTTCTTGAAGTACGTCGGGTACGGCGTGAAGTCCCCGTGCAGCAACTCGTCCATCAACTACATCACAAAGATTATTTTTAGTTCACTCACATATCCCCGAATCCAACATAACATTTTCAAATGCCCAATCAGGGGGCGAGAATGACGACATGTCCAGTCATTATATTATACTACCATGATGGCTTCTTTTGTGTATATTTTTGCGGGAATTAATGTCAGATAATGCTTTGCATTTTAGTAGGGTCCACGGCACCTGGAGTCATGGTAGGGTAGGATAATACTCCAAGATAAAAATGTATGCACCCATGCAACTTTTACATGACAAAATTAGCAACAGATCAAATCCATAATTATAGGGTGCCTATTTCTGTTCACTTGTATTACCTTACCGTCTCCACCGCCGTGCCCAGTAACCATGACTCGAGGTGCCGTGGTAGGCTCAGTTGTAGAGTCCTGATAAGGGAACCCAGTTATAAAATCATGATGGAATGTTTTCTAAAATGCAAGGTTGATGTCATTTTAGCGTTATTTCTACCTAGAGACCCGATTGCATGGTAAATTATTGTTCCGAGCATTTTACTTTTCAGATATTCCCGACTGTCACCCAAATGTAAAGCCAGCTACTGTAAAGCCTGTGAAATCGTTATGTTATGTTACGTTTATTTGTTTTATGCTCTTTTTTGCTCACTCAGTTGCATGCAGCATATTATTATATGTTTAGATTTAAGAATGTGGATGTTGGGGGGGGGGAGGGGTAGGTGAAGTAGCTCAATGTTTAGTGTGTGATTGTAGTGTAAGTGTAATAAATGAGTGTAGCAACTGGGTGATGTAATCCGAAGAATGACGTTGAACATGAAGAGGGGATAACATCACTCAGTCCCATTCACATGGACATCCAACGACAGTAGCTGCCTGTATCATGTGTCTCATGTGTCTATAAATGTAAGTGGATGAAGATGTAAGTGTGCGGGCGGATGTCAACATCCCTAATGAAATGAATGACTGAGAGTGCAAGGGGGAGGGGATTGGTGGAAAAGGGGCCATAGACACGACACAGGTGCAATGCAATAATAATGCTGCAGTTAAGCAAATAAAGTCAAAGAGGATGAATTAGCGGAATGCTGAGAACGGCCAAGAGAATGCGTGAGAAAGTGATGGCTAATTATCTCCTTCATTTCATTTCACTATCTTCTCCTCTCCCTGTCCTCCTGTCCTCCTGTCCCTTCTCAATTCTCAGACCATAACTTTTAGCTAAGTAAACTAAGACAAAAACGGTGACGCTGTCCATGTCCCCTCCACACAGTAGCACTAGTAGCAGAAGGATATGTGCCAGTGAACCATTATCTGATTATCTCTCTATCTTTATCACACACACACTCCTTCACTTACATTACACTCCACTTCTACTCTCATAGCCTAAATAGCTAATAGCCTTCTCCCAACCAACAACAATGAATAGTTCAGCTAAAACGTTAAAACACTAATACTACTCCATTTATAGCATAATACAAGGTATTTGCACCTTGTCATGGTTTTACGTTAGAAGGTAAGCCCGTCAGAATGTTGGCAACTTAAAATTTCCCTTTTTTTATACTGGTTGATTACAAGACTCGTGGACTGTTTTTACCATGGATATGTGTTGGAAGATAGGCTCCTCCGACTGTTTTCAAATTAAAATGCCACATTTTTCAACTGGAGGGAAATACTAGATGAAGAGTCGCCTGTAGACTGTATTCGCAGTGAACTCCTAAAACAAAATCCTCATTTTTGTCGCCAGTGGAAAAAAGGAAAATTTTAATTTGCAAACATTC
>JABASI010005100.1:0-12875 GCA_019776505.1 Tomocerus nigrus | reverse complement strand
GTATTGAAAAGTGTTTGCAGTACTGACTGTTGTGGTGCGATGTCGCACAAAGTTCACTATTTCCTAATGCTAAAAAGCTAACTTTCTTAAGTATTTGTCTATGTGGGAAATAGGAAAGTTAAAATGGGTCTGGTTGGAACTTTGCATGGAATGAATAGATGACCTATACATAGTACCGTCTTCTGGAGGAAAAATATTACGTGTAGGGTTCATAATAATGTGCAGCAAATAATTCACAATGATTAAGTTTGGACTCATGCAGTATTTGTTGTTGATGATTAGTAAACTGACATCTTGACCTAAAATAATTTATTCCTTGGATGTTTAATCTGACTTACTTGACAATCATGCAAAAACCATTTATTCAGTTCAATTTGCATCATTTTTGGTTAGCAACATTATTACTATTTACAAGCAAGTGTGTTATCTCGTTGTTCATCTATTCTTGTCCTGTATGGTTTACAGCATCACGTTTACAGACATACTAATATTTATGCAGTGCATGTAAATGTGGTAATTATTAATGCCAATTAAACTAAATTTTATAGAGGAAAAATGATACTAAATGAAAAACAAAATGTTTGCTATAATATGTATTTGTTTATCTGCTTAAAAGTGTTACAGTGTGGATCTTCAAACAACAACCTTAATTGCTAGGCTAGATCATACATTAAGTTTCCCTTATAAAGCTGCCATTGAACACAATTGACGAAAATGAATAGTAGTGGTATTTCCAGTAATTAGTATATATAACATCGAATAAAATTTTGTTAACTTAGAAAGAAATTTCTAAAATTAATATGCATGGCCTAGTACGTACATATAATTGCTCGATCTGTGCATAATTGCATATGTAGGTAAGCATAGCATAAGCCAACTCATTCACTAATCCTATCCTGTAACATAATATGCAATAATATATATCGTAACCACAAAACGTTTTATTCTTTATCATTTTCATCAGTTTTACTTTTCTACTATAACCGCTATCTAAAACTTAACTACCTTGGCTTTGTTTCAGGAATGGTAATTACATTTTCGTCTAACTTTGTGACAGTGCTTTAAGGAAAAATGGGTCGCCAAGCAGTTTTTCCTTGTGGCTCATTCCAAGGCATACAATTCGAGAACGAAAAATAGTTATAACATTTTTAACATTATTATTGGTTGTTTTGGACCTAAAATTCGACTCATATGACCAATTTTGTTTAAGTAAAAAGGAAAATTGTGATTTGTTTGGTGAATTAGTGTTAGGAATCAAGCAGAACGTATTCTCTGTTTCCAGTTTGTGGTACAACATAATATTATGTAGAATGTAGGTTGACCTTAAAGACAATAAACAATGATTTCCAAATCAGATATCTTTGTCATAATAGTTTTGCTTATCTGGATGCAACAGAGTGACAGCAGACGTACTATTGTAAAGGAAATTACGACGGGACAAATATTTGATTTGGGAGAATGGGGAAAAAGTGAATATTGTCCTGCCGACGAATTTGTAATTGGAATGCAATTGATGTATCAACCGTATCAGGGATCTCAAAATTCGCTTGGAAAAGTTTTTGGTAGTATATTTTCCCTTGGGATTTCAACAATTGTAACTCAAGTGAATCATAATTACGATGACAATGGTTTAACGGCACTAAAACTTTTTTGTGCCAAATCTGAAAGTAATCCCAGTACTAAGACCTCCATCACCAGTAACATTTATAGCGCACCCGGATCCGTGTGGACAGACCCAGTGTTTTGTGCAAAAGGGTTCGGCAAGGCCTTTAAGTTGAAATCTCAACCCGCGTCTCATTGGTTTGATAATCACGGAGCCACCAATTTTAGAATTCAATGTTCTGATAGCAGTGTCTTACGTGCTGACCTAAATCATGACCCTGGTGAATGGCCAAGACAATATCAAGAATGCCCGGAAAAATCTGGAATTTGTGGGTTGCGGACACATGGTGAAATAAATCATAGACGTATGTTTTTGCATTAAAACAAAAAAACTTATTTCATAACATCATATAGTATAATACTGAATTATTCCGAATGTGTATTTCAAATGTTAAAAATTATCAGATTTGTACACAGTTTAAAAAATTGTGTTGCTTTTTAGGCAGGTGAATCATTATAGAAATGAAGGAATATTTACTTCGGTTGTTTCAATGGTTATTTTCTCCTTCTGCGGTCGTAAGGATGGTCCAATTGGCTGTTTTGCAGGAATATTTTCAAATTACATAGTTCAGGAATACTGATGTCCCTTACTGATGCTGATGTACTCTCAAAGTGCCCCTTTTCCGAACCTGCAACCCCTCCTTTAGAAACGATAAAGAGAAGAAGCCAAAGCCAAGGAAACAACTGGAGTAAATACTCTCAGATACAGATAAACAAAATTTGGTGTAAAGTTTGTCACAGAAAAAAGGATGTTGTGGTCTTGTGGATAATTGCAATCGAAAGTAGGTTTAAGCTATCCAACAAAGACGTTTTTATTGCCCCGGTACTTGTAATTAAATATCTTTTCAATTTTTTTTCAAGTGTCATATTTTATGGCAGGCACTTTTAATTTAACGCTATATTATATATGTAGAACATTAAATTAGAGTTAAAAAACTGTATAGCACCGTCAAGTACATTTTTAAATGGAAAGGAAAACTTTTGATAGGTGCTCTTTTCCGTGTTGTTTGACTTATCATAAGAGTCATAACAATGGTTAATTTTTATTTCAGATGACAACACAGGCATTGAGACTGTGACCATATACTGTTGCCCCTTTAAGGAAAGGAGTTTACTGGAAGAAGCGAAAAATTGCTCGCCT
This sequence comes from Tomocerus nigrus, assembly GCA_019776505.1. Classification (NCBI taxonomy): domain Eukaryota; kingdom Metazoa; phylum Arthropoda; class Collembola; order Entomobryomorpha; family Tomoceridae; genus Tomocerus; species Tomocerus nigrus. Next base: position 10,072 of record JABASI010005100.1, on the reverse strand, counting down.
ACTCTGGGATATGAACTAGTTGCTCACTATGACAATCGTAAAGCAACTACACCCACAAGATACACTTACACTGAAAAAATTGGAATTTCCGTGCAGGAATCAAACAGGAATGTTGATAAATGGTCAAAGACAGGCTCTAATACCAACACTTTCGGCGTGGACTTTTCTTTGGAAACTGGAGACGGGAAATTGGTGAGGGCCGCGCTTTCCACCAAATTCCAAAATGAAATTACATCTTCGAATACAAAAGAAAATGAAGCAGAAATATTGTTTAGTAAAACTTCAAGCAAAGAAGTTGAACACTCAAACGAAGTAGAGATCCCTCCGGGGGTTGAGTTTAACTTGCACCAAATGGTTGGACATTGTGGAATCTTTACTATTCGCGCAAAAAAGTTTTCCAGGAAAGACGTAAAATCCCATTGAAATGCCAATAATTCCATTGGTATAAAGGTCCAGGTGAGTAGGTATCATTTGCAAACTTGCATTTTCCTGTACATTTTAGCACATTCACCACCCACACCAATGACAATTCATTTTTTGCTAAATGGAATCATTTTCGTTTATTCTCACAAGAAAAACCTTCATCTGTATAATATAGTTAGTTCTGTCACAATACATATAACTAGACTACTTAGTACTGTATTAATTGAATATTGACATTAAAAAACATCAATAAATATTTCAAACGGCTAACCACGTATAATCTTTAATCATTAGACTACATTTAAACCACTTACATATTATGTACATATAGATAGACATGCGGAATTACTAAACGAATTACGATTTAACTTAAAAGCTGCATACCCAAATATTAAAATATAATGGTCTTAAGGAAAATTGCAAAAGCTACTAATACGGAGATAACATTTTGTGGTTTCAATTGGATAAATATATGTTAAATCCTATTAATAATATTTTACATCAATTCTCCTTTTTCGATACAGAGACACTTTTTCCGAAGCCACAACACTTGCGTATAGTAAATCTAAAAGTTGCAAAAATGAGGTATATAATCAGAAAAGCAACTCCAATGACAAATGCTACAGCATCATAAGAATGATACTGGAACCAATTCAAATCCCTCGCTGGAGAGCGGAGATGTCTTGCTCCTTTATGTCTCATTATGTACTCTGTCCAGTAAACGGCATTTTCTAATGGATTTAGAGGACGATCTCGGTACACTGCAGACAATTCCTTGGCTTTTTGATTGTACCTTATGTAAATGCATCAACATTTCAATGAGTATAATTTCTGAAGTTAAACAATAAAAAATATGCAATTAAATCAATGATGTCAATACTTTGGCTCATTAAGAATTTGATTGATGGCTTCAAGAAGAGATTCTTCAGTTAGGTTTATGAAGTCGAGAGTGACAGCGAATCCCAAGCTGGAACTTTGCTTCATGTTGCTGTCCTGATCTGCAAACATGGGGATGCCTACCAGAGGAGTTCCGTGGTATACTGCCTCTACAATACTTCCAAGTCCGCCGTGAGTAATAAACATTTTAGTATTCGGGTGTCCTAAAATATCCTGCTGGGGTAGCCATTTTGCAAGTTTTACATTTTTGGGTAAATCTTCCATTGTCTCAGTTTCCCATTTCCACAAAACTCTTTGCTTCAGTTTAGAAAATGCATTGACAAATAATTTCCTGTAAGACTCGGGCATTGTACTCGCTTGTAGGATGGAGCCCATGCTGAAAAAAATAACTCCGTCTTTTCCAGCTCCGCTCACGAAATCCTCCAAGTCCTACGAACAAATACAATAAATAACATGATTTAGGTAATACGTATTATACCTATAAGCTGAATTAATTTAATCCATTCATTCACATTTTGCCATCACTATAGCGAACATGGCCTACTTCTAAAAATGTTATTTAATTGATTTATTTAATTCGTGTAGTCATTTAATTGATTTAAACATTTAAATACGGAAGTTAAAGTAATGTATTAACAACTACAGATAACACAATATGTTTACCTATAATATACTATACATACATACCTTTACAGGTATAATATACATATTATTTAAAATGTAACCAGTGCTGTACTGTAGATTTCAAATATTTACTCATTTTGATATAGCTATACTTATATTTTACATGATCTGTTTGATCGTATTATCATGATTTGTTTCATTGTGTATAGAAAACAATTTAATGGTTGAGATTACAATTGAAGGATATGGTTATGATAATGATAATTTGATAACATTATAATTATAATCGTGTTAATTTGTAGGATTAATCTGTAATATATATTCGTAGGTACGAACACATGCAATTACATAGACAAAGGAAAATATCTGGATTGGCAATGTGATGCAATTAACCGCATTGTTGCGCATTGCGCATACCAAATAAATGTTTTAAAATAACTTTTAATAAATGCATAAATAATAATAACTAATAACTATGTCTCTTAAGTATAATTAACACTAATACTCCACTTTAAAACTGCTATTTCTAAATATTACATACTATTTACCTTTTTGAATGTTTTCTAACGGTAAGAAACGGCTTGAATAGGCATAAACAGAACATTAATTCTTAGAATGAAAATGAAAATGTATACTAAATAAATACTATACTTAAAATAAATAGTAATATTAGCATTACGGATTTGAATTTACCTTAGGTAGAGGTTTTGCTGGCCTGCAAGCCATTCCACCAACTTCGATAATATCTGAAAATAAAATATATTATTACAGAGAGTAGCAATCACATATGTAGTTATTAGCTATAACGGTACATATTTATCGTCTGGCATCTTGGAGCTTTTTAAATAATATGAGCAACTAGTAATGAAAACCCTACCGGGCATTAATGGTCTAGGAAAATTCATTGTCAAATGACTGTTGGCCAGAACCATAGCTGACATTTCTTAGAATTTCGTTCACAGAAGGCGTATCCTCTCCAAAAACGTCTCTGTAGACTTTTTCCATTTTAGGGACATAGAGCAGATCCATGCCCACGGTCCACACTGTCCCACCGATCATATTTAAAACTCTCTGGAAGAAGCTCATATCGTCACTGTATCCAAACATAATAAAGGGGACGAATGAGGCAGGGCTATGAGTTCCTGTCGCGGCAGCAACGGAAGCAAATGGTCCAACGGGGCTCAAAATAACGAAGGGGACTTGTAAATGATGAACGAGACCAAAGGAACATTCGTTCATTGCAGCACTAACGAAAATTAGATCAAATTTTTGATTTTTTAGCTCCTGAACTTCACTCATGTTATAATAACTGCGGCAAATTTGTTCGAAGAAGTCTGCAAACTTCAAGGGATTGAAAAAAACTTCCTTTTTCAACTTCATTTCAAACAGATTCTTTCCATTCAATGGGGCCACATCTTCCAAAGATTTGCCAACGATCTCCCGAATATTTTTGTGAGCCTTCGATGATTTGAATGGAGTCACCGAAGTAATGGTGTGTCCACGATTTGCAAGTTCCACTATTAGAGGCTCGTACACTTTCTTGTGACTTCTACTTGCGTAAAATGATAAGGACAAAATCTTCTCTCCTTTCGCTGTCGGTAAGCCATTTTCAAATGACAGCAATAAGAGCAATGATGCAATCACAGAAATCTTCATTGTCCTAATCACAAAAATTAAAACCTTTTTACTACATATTTCAAATTTTTAGTTTTTTAGTAAATAATATATTTTTTATGTACATATTTGTTGTGAGATTGTATTACATTGTTATATCTGTATATGTATATAAATAGTAACGGAAAAAATTAAATACGTATAGGTACTTACTTGTTTTTTAAGAGTATAACTCAGAAACCGAGTGAAGCATTCGGTGCGAAGGAAATCCACTTAAAACGATTGAACTTGTCGATTCAAGATCAATTCTTTAAATGTTTAAATTTCGTATTCGGTGACACTTTGTTATCTACATTTTGTTATCTGAATATTTGTGTGCTGTGTAGATATGATAGTTAAGATAGTTGTTTCATCGCACACATGTACTTGACTGCTTTGTATAACGGTACAAACTGTACATATCCTAATCAGATAACAACACAGATAAATATTTTAAGGTTCTGTACATTGAAATACAGTTTCTATTATTTTTTACTCTTTACCTTATAATGTTATAATTACAATTTTATATTAAGTATACCTATATACAACGTAATATAGTGGCCCCGTTTTAAGGAGAAAAACTACTAATATGCAATACCTACTTAAATACAGCACATTTTTATAAACGTTAATTAGTACTCCAATTATTACCTATATATATAATGTTGTCTTACTTTGCTATATTAAAAAAGTAAGTGATAAATGCAGTATGCTCGTATCTTTACACTCCTTTATTTAAAAATTTTACGATAAGGCAAGTCAGGAAAAGTTTTATTTCTATAAACAATAATTCGGATATGATTTATATTATTTGATGCTCGTTAAATTAGGAGTACATTTTTCAACGATAGACACATTTTTAGATGTTTTAAACGTCTTAATATTGTTACTATTTGCTCCCAAGTTATAATGTCCTCAAAATTTACCTTTTGGCAATAATCATGCAAATATATATCTATATGTGTTTTAGTGAAACATAAAATATATTTGCAGAAAAGGGATAAATATAATAAAGGTACGGTACTTGGTATAAAAACCCGAATTCATGTTTCGTTTATCACTTTATCCGTCAATCATGTGCTGGACTGACTGGATTAATGATAATTAGGAGACGTAATAAATAAATTACTAAGTACATTTTGAATTCAATATTTTGAAACTGGAAGAAAGGATTTTGTATTTTAAGCAACTAATGTGTTTTGAAAATGCAATGAAAAACCTTTTTCTAATCATAAACCATTATATCATATGCGTGTGTGGTGTGGACAGTCTGGAGTCTGGACTCATGGACTCTGGACCCATGCATTCCTTTTATTTATTTGGGTCCTTTTATTTGGCCATATGAGCCAATACATTGTATTTACATTTTGCGAAAAAATGTATTCAAAATGCGTGTGTTTTTATTTTGTATTAATAATTTCAACTAATCATTAATGTTTTTTGTATTTTATGGTAGTGTAATGTAATATTGTTCATCTTTTGAGTTTTTAGAAAAAGACCTTTGAAATACTTAATTTTTCATTTTGTTGGAATGGGAGCGTCTGAATAAGGCCGAATAAATGATTTAAAAAATATATAACACAAGATACTATTTGACAACTGCGTGTACATTACATTTACATTGCAAATTAAATTATCAACCTTAAAGAATACGGCGAAATGATTTCTGAATCAAACAAAAGAAATTCAATTTAGCAAACAATGGTAAAATAATAATACAGTCCAAATCCATCTAAGTAATTTTAATAATATTCCTCCTTAGATTACAGAACATCCATCCAACAGGAGGTGTATACTGTATACTATACAATGTACAAGAGCCCTTGATAATCAAATTCATAAATGAATTATATATTATTATAAGGGGCATTTTCACCAGAAAAGCAATGGTTATTTATAATATATAGGTATATAAAACATTAAAACTTAAAACCCATCAATGTTATATATAAGCTTAAAGAGTTGGTACCGTTACGGTTACCGGATACACCATCTGTCATTCATGGAAAATAAATATAAGTATTTCAGAGAAATTATAACCATTATTAAAAGTAAGCAAAAATTGTCAAAGTGTAAGAAATGCGATATAAGTAGCTGCAAATGACCAGATACAGATACTACACATGCACCTCCGCACCATTGATAGGTGCTCGGCTGCTGTAATTTATGAGTAATCGATTCCTAAGTGAAGGACAGCACCTGTTCTAATATTGTTCAGATTACTGAAATTGGGCAATCAGATTTATTTGCAAAGAATAAATTCAAATATTGATTCAGTCATTCACTATCTGTATTTGTAAATAAATATAACTGCTTCAAACCAAATTTCCTTGTTACATACCTATACCTATTTAATTAAACTTAGACGGATGGGATGTGATGTAGATATTTAGATAGGTACCTACTGTACTACACATGTTTTAAAAGCAAATATATTATTATTGTTTTCTGTATCAATGGTTTTTTTTAAAATTAGGCAGATCATTTTAAAAAAAGCAGAAAAATACACTGACTCCAAAAAATTAGAAACGTAAATACGTTTTAAAAAATTCAGACTTTTAATTTACATATAACAGACAGACAGACAGAAAGAATGGATCCTGCAGCTCCAAAATCTGCCGGGGTGGTTGTGGGATCTAAAGTCGAAGGAGGTATTAGCAGGTCAAGGGAAGATAGCAAAAAATACAAAACTTTAGCGACCGCCTTCAGGCTTCAGCTAACTAAGCTAACGTGCAGGCAAAGAGTTTACAGAAAATAAATGCCAAAAGCGGGGGAAGGTTTTTGCTGGTACCTACTGAGTTTTTAAAATAAATGTTGGAGGTGGACGAAGGTACAGTGGGTACGGAGCTTACATAAAATAACTGCCGGATATGGGGGAAAGTATCCGGTGCAGATTTTGAAAAACGATTAGAGATTAGATGGGCAACCCCGAACGGTATGATTGGAAAAATGAATGTGGAGAAATCCTATATCAATGGAGCTTCCCTCGGGAAAATTTAAAGAATGTTGAAGCCAATGCTTTTTGTACCCTAAAACGTATGTGTCGTCTTCATTTGTAGTAGTCGAGAGTTTGAACGTGTGTCCCTCTGAACCTAGTAGCCACATAACCTAGGGATTTTTGGTAATCCTCAAGAAACTATATATCTCTCGTTTGCTTTTTATTGCAAGTTAATTGGCCGATTACACATTTAATAAAAATTAAAAAACTGAAAAAAAACCATGTAATTCTATCGTTAAAGCATGGGACGTCTACAAATGTTGACAGAATACTGCGCGCCCATTGGTGTATGGTGTCTGAAGCCCAGCCCACCAAGCACTTTCACTTTCGAAACATAAGGTCTACAAATGTAGACGACATATCCGTAAAGAGGGGAAAAGTCACCCATACACGTTCTAGGGTTTAAAAGTAATAATTTAAAACCTCTGCTCTCCCTAGTGGCTCTGGCTGGTGATATTGATTTTTCTTTCGAGTCTGCTTCCCCAACCCCAAGTGCCTATACATTCTTACCGGGCATAAGGGCATGTACATGTAAAATGTAATTAGCTCAAAACCTATTCTCAGATCCAGTAGCTACTTACTATGAGTAGTAGTAGCAGTATGTAAATGTAATGCATGATGTAAATGATGTAATTTAATGTAATTAGTATAGTCTGTGGATATTTCTGTGCACCCAATACTTTACTGAAGTATTCTGTTAAAAATATATGAAAATTTTCCTCGATGCACTACGATCAGTGCGATCCAATTCTATTTCGAGCGATTTGTTTAAATTATGCAAAAATTTTCGTTGCTCCGATTCGGATGACATTTTATTTTAGCTTTCCTTTTTAAGAATAAATATTCGCTCCGCTTGGAAGAGTGTTTTATTTTGACCATTCTGTTCAAAATATGCAAAAACTTTCCATTGGACCCTGTCGTCCTTGCGGTAAAGATCTGTTATTATGTATACCAGAAATGTTATGCAATCTTCACAAATAATGTTTTTCTAGTATTTTCTAGTGGGTCTTTTCAGCCTGATTGTTAATTGTTGTCTGCAGGCTCAAACTTCATTGGACTACAGTCTTTAGTTTGTGCCAAATATTGATGCATGGCAAAAATATATCTTAGAAAATAAATGAAAAATAGTATATAAATCTGCCATATTTGAGCTTACTTATATATTTATTGCTGCATATATAAATAATACATATTGTAATTGTAGTTACATATAAACTTAGTATACAACTAGTATTTTTATGTTGTAGGTATAATAAATCATACATAATTCAATTAATTTTTCATTGTGGTTTTATACTGGTTGTTTGGTATGTAAAATATAATTTTTGCTTAAAAGTTACATGTTATATTTGCATCATCGTTTCCCATCATCTAAATATTCAAGTCTGTTCGGGTACAGCAATAACACTTGTATAAATAGATTGATTAATATGAATATTATATCTATATAAATATATATAGGTATATTATTGGCAATTTGCATTGGATTAAATATTTCAATTAAAAATGTGAAGGGGGCCGACAACGACGTCGATTGTTCAGCACAGCAAATACATTCGAGTACCCAATTCATTTACAGTGTTTTTGCCAACAACTATATATGCTTAGTCAAACGAAGATATAATATTATAGGATGTTTCACATTTCAAAAGGTTTTGGTGGTTAACCAGCTAATAAAAATAAACTATGGGTCGGAAATTCATCAACTCTAAAACTAATATAAGAGTGCCTGGAACTGGAACATCAAAGCTATAAAATAATACATGACATGATGTTAAACGCTCGTAGTATAATATTTGTCTTATTCCATTAACGTCGGAGTCCAATTGTCACCACACACAACAAACGGCATGACATCCAGCCTTAAATTAATTAATTTATGGATATTTTCATTGAAAATAGACCGCTTTCAAAAAGTACAGGTATACCCGCTTCTAAAGCAGTGACATTAGCAGGAGTATATTTATTGATCGTATAATCAAATCATTTCATAATTTCAAATTACATTAAATTGAAACAGTGGGCATTATCGACATTATAGAAGACGCGAAATGGTCTTAATTTTATTTCAAACACTTACTAGTTCAGTGTGGGGTTGAAATTGTAATGATTGCATTTTCCAATTTTAAAAGCAATAAAAAGCAAGAAGCTTTATTTTTTATTAAGTTTCGTAATTAATTTCTTACTTTAAATGTTAGATGAATATATTATAGTACACTCTGTAGCTATTTGATAATTTTGCGTTTACCTTAATTTAGTTTAAAAAGACATACAAACAAATCCTGGGTCTCCAATGCACCCCGGCTATCAGAAGTGCGAGTTTTTCATTCCCCGATGGTGTTTTGTTTTGTTTATGGTACGCTACCCTACTTTATGCACACAGGTAACACTTGAATTCACAAAAGGTTTGTTTTCAAATAAACCAACTCAATATATGCAAATGCAAAATCCAAAGTTTATTTAATTATTCACAGTCGAAATCGCAAACAGAGCATCAAATCAGTGATGCATTGATGCATATAATATAAGTATATCTAATACCTATATANTAAGTATATCTAATACCTATATATACTTACCTATACAATTTTACAAGTATGTAATTAATGTACCTTATATAGGTACACTGCACTTTGTGTTATTTCTGTATGACAATCACGACACACCCCCACTTAATACAGTCCTTCCAGTGACAATAAAAATCTGTGGCTTAAACCGATCAATATCTATATACATTCAATCTATATCATTAAAATAAATTTGCATTATAAATATAAATCGTTACTCATGCATGTTTGCTCGAATACAATAATATTGAATTATGATTAATAATTTAGACAAACTAAACACTTGAACTTTTCTCACTCTTACATTATGATTATGATAGTTAATAGTTACCGACTTTATCATAATAATGTTTATTTAATCGACAAAAGGATTGAAGGTTAAGAGTAAATCAATTTGTGGATGGTAACTGCTTTGTGTATATATAATCTGCAAAATCGTTTAAGTTGTAGCCACAAACATTTCAGCATCACTGAAAAGAAGTCTTAAAACATTTTATTTGCAAATCGCAAAAATGAAATTCGTAATTATCCTATCCGCAGTTCTCTTTGCAAGTTGCATTGAAGCTCGTAAGTTTTGTTTTTACTACCTTAGGAATTTTTCGATTAATCGATTGAAGAAATTACCATTTTTATTATTTCCAATTTGTAATTGCATTTCATTTAAATTTTAATTGATTTAAATTTTTAATATTTTGCAATTATAGATGTGTAAAACCTTTTTGAGTTTTTATGACGACGAGACGCAGTGCTAAATTATTTTAGGGTCAGAATATTAACAAAATTATAATTTTTCCTTTAGAAAATTGGCAAAGGGCAGATCTGACAAACTTTGAGTCTTACCCGACGAATAGTGAAGAATGTGAAGAGTACAATGGCTGTCAATGGGCTGGATATTTCGCATTCGTAA
>JABASI010005099.1:0-12878 GCA_019776505.1 Tomocerus nigrus | reverse complement strand
CCCTAAAATACCAAAAATTTTCGCGCTTCGCGCGATTATATGCTATTTTTAGGCCATTTTTGACTAATATTTGACAAAAAAGACCTAAATTTTTCGCGCTTCGCGCGAATATGTGTCATATATATGTCTATATAAAATCTCAGCCCCCCCCGAAACTCAGTTCTGTATACGCCTATGATTTGTTATATGATGGTGGTTAGGCTTTGTATAATAATTATGACCTTCTTAACGTTATATAATACATATATCAGGCCATACACACCAATGTTCTGGAGAAAGCATCTTCTTAATAAGATTGCAATCATGCCGCATACTACAGTTCAATAAAATCAAAATACTCTAAAAATGAAAATGGTAATCATTTGTAGGTTCATTCACTTGGAAAACGGCGACTTGACATTTAAATATTTCAGCTAGAAAATTATAGCAACTTTCTCCAAAAGTAAAAGAATTGCAGAAACCCACACATCTGAATGCCTGCCTAAATACACAAAAGGCACATGTACAGAAGCGGATTGCGCAAGTATTGCAATTGCAAGTTTAGAGGAGTTCAGCGAATTACAAACAAATGCCGCATTTTATTTCACTCTCAAACTCTCAATGTGCAATAGAAATGCATTTCGTGTAGGCTCTTCCAGCTCAATTTTCACCTAATTTTCAATCATCAATATATTGATATAACATTGTTGTAAACGCATGTGAAAGCAATCGCATTGCTTTTTTCTGATTGCCCGAGTAATTCACCTGGAATTCTTCGGGGACACTGTTATTTGTATTGCTTGGGATTAATATCTGCGGTCACTATTCCCAGTATGAGTAAATCAGCATTTTAGAGAATTTAGGACGACAATATATAAATATCACCAAATAATAAACACGCGTCCTGGTTTTTTGGATTCCCAATTCCCAAGTCCACTATCTACAGAGTGACTACTGGACTACGCAATACTTCAGTAAAGTTTTAAATATCCTGTTTACATTTTTGCATAATAATCAGCAAGAATGTCCGCGACAATTTTTAAACAAGGTGCAGAAGCTAAGTTGTACAGTGGAACATTTTTAGGAAAAAATGTCATAATCAAAGAAAGATTTAGCAAACAATACAGACATCCGGATTTGGATGCAAGATTGACAAAGGATAGAATGCGGGCCGAACTAAGAGGAATTTTGCGGTGTAAAGCAGCTGGTAAGTGAAAGTTGGATTTTTTTCAAAATACTGCTTATTTTTTCTCTTTTTTAAAATCCAGTTCGAGAAGTAGTGTGAAATCTTGTAACGTAATGTATTGTCATTTGTAAGCATTGGTTGTCATTCCATCACCCATGTGTATTATATTTACAGGTATTCGAACCCCGGCAATTTATTTTATTGAAAGCGTAAGAAATGCGATTTACATGGAGCATATCGAAAATGTCGAAACAGTAAACTCTTACATCGGAAATATTTTAAAGGTAAGTCAGAAAAACCTAGTATGTAATTCTTTTAAGAATGATAATAATAAAAAGCTCCTGATAATATTCGCTTTTTTTTTGTTTTAGACATCTGGGAAACAGGACCCTGACCAAGCAAATGTTCAAAAACTTATTGTTTTGGCTAAGGAGATTGGCCAGATTATCGGGAAAATGCATTCTATTGGGGTGATCCACGGTGATTTAACGACGTCCAATATCTTAATTGACCTCTCGAAGGGAGAGCTATCCGAAAATAACAAACCTGAGATCATTCTAATTGATTTCGGGCTTAGCCATGTAGAATTCACTGCCGAGGACAAAGGTGTGGATTTATATGTACTCGAACGGGCTCTTTCTAGTACTTATTCCAATATTCCATGGTTTTTCGAAGTCATACTGGAAATTTACAAAAAAGAAAATGCTAAAGAAGGTGAAGAAGTGTACAAAAAACTGGAAGAGATTAGACTTCGTGGTAGAAAAAGAACAATGATAGGATAAGTTTATGAAAACCATTTTTGTATGTACTTGCATTGTCAAGTTTGCTTCTTGACATTTGGTTTATTTATTCTGTCCATATTTCTACTTGATGCTAGAGCCAGAATGAGTGATTTGATATTTTCTCTATGTAAGTATGGCATTAATGCCAAGATGAAGTTAGCTGAGAATCCTTGTGTTATTCTTTTTATGAAGAAAGTTATAAATACATACAAGTATATGTAAAAAATCATTTTTCTCGCTTCGTGATTGCGTTTTAATGTGTACTGTCTTTCTGTCTTGCTTTCGCTAATTCAGTAGGCAGAAGATATGGTAGTCATTTTAATTTGGCATATTATATTTCGATTTTTCTGTAATTGCATTCTAATAGGATAGTTGTAATGTTTTTCTGTAGCAATTTGTAGCAATTTTGTACTAACTACTGTCAGGAAGAATCGTATTACAGGAATTGTTTGTAGGTAAATAGCATTTATTTTTAATTTTCAACCACATAATTATCTTAATATCACTTTAAGCACTTTCTTTCTGAAATCTATATATAAATTTTGGATAAAAATATTAATTTTTTTCAATTTTACACCTTAGTTTTATTGAATGATTAATAGTAATAACAATCAAAGATATAGTCCATGTATTGGAACAAGGGAGCGACGTCATGATGTAATTTGGAGTGGTTACAAACGTGAAGGCTGGCCACCAGCAGCGATTAAGTTTTCTCCTGTTACGTAGGAAGCATCGTTTGAGCACAAAAAGGATACAACTCCAGCCATTTCTTCACTTTGTCCAAACCTCCTTAATGGAATTGTTTCTAGCATCTTCTCCGCAATTGCAGGGGTAGTTGTCAACTGAAATACACGAAGGAAACTGTAGAGAACTTTGAATAAGTAAAAATAAGTTTTGTTTTCGGAGATTAAAACAAGAGTTAAACACTTACAATGTTGCTAAACTTCGTTTCAATGATTCCAGGGGCTATGCAGTTTACCTGCGCAAATAAATAACAAAGTTTTTATTATAAAGCAAAAACATTTTTTCAATGAAATCTTAAATCATAAACTAACCCGAATGTTATCTGGACCCAAGTCTTGAGCAAGGACTTTTGTAAGTCCTAACAGTGCAGTTTTGCTTACAGAATATGGTCCTAGAATCTGCATTAATTATTACTTTTTAAAAAGACGTCCATGCAAAAAATAAAAATGATAATGTTAGCAAAACTCCAACTTACAGAAACAGGTTGGAAACCAGCAATCGAAGATACGAAAACTATTGAGCCCCCTTTTCTTTTCAGAAGATGTGGATGCACTTCTTGTGCAAGGAGAAAGGCGGATTTCACATTTATATCAAAAATTTTATCCCAAGCATCTTCCGGACACTTTTAGAAATTAAAATCCATTGACATAAGATCCACATTTTATCTAATGATTGAGACTTTCATTATAATTTTAATTTCGAATTTACATCTATGGTGCTGCCCATGTGCGGATTGGCAGCGGCGTTAGAAACCAAAATATCGATAGCCCCGAAGTCCTTCAAAGTCTCTTGTACAAGTTTTGTTCTATCCTCTTTGTTACCGACATGGCACACAACACCTTTAACATTGTCTTTGGCTAAACCAGCTCCATACAGATTGTCCAAAGCTTGCTGAACATTTTTATTTTTTCGGCTACTGATCATCACTTTAGCACCATCGTCGGCTAATCTCTTAGCAATTGCAAATCCAATCCTGTAAAATAATTTTCAAATTACATGAAAAATAAATAATGATATCAACGCAGTTTTGTAAAAGAAGAGTGAATTTTTGGCATAGTCTGTCTTACCCTTCGGTCGAGGCTGTAACAATAGCTACTTTCCCATCTAATCTTAGTCCTGCCGACGATGACATTGCCCTTGTGCTCATAGATGCAGCTCTAACTCCTAATTGACGTAAAGACATCTTTTAGTTTTTTGTGGGATCTGAAAATTATATTAATTCAGTTAGTTTCACCATGCAAAATTACAGTACTACACACAAGAGAAAATCAGAAATCCAACAGTTGAAAGATAATATACGGGCGATTTACAGCTGAAACTTAGAAGTCTTTATGAGAAACTTTATGGAGTAGTTCACTTCACATCAGTGTTTTTGAGTACTTATGTATGTAATCTAATTATTATCTTTACTTATCATTTTGTCGCATACAATGTTAAATAACAATTTCGTTTACATCCCAAAAGTTTATACTTATAAGTTTATGTAATGTAAGAATTGGTTAGGTTGGTTGTATACAAAGTATGTGTGTATGTACTTATGTGGTGGTTGGTAGTCGTAGTGTATGTGATTATATGAAGTACATATGAGTTGGAGTTCCAGGATGAGCGAGTGGGAATTGGGAATAGAAGTACAAGTTACGAGAACGAAACTACTATGTATATTTAATGGCTACGCTACGGGATGCTACATCACTAAAAGCTTTTACTCACAGTCACATAGTAAATAATGTCTGTATAATATTATTGTGAACGTGTTTTTATAACCACCCACATAATAATACTGGAAGTATGCAGTATGGGACCAAATTACCCAATAACTATACTATACTACTAATGTTAAATTATTTCATGCATTCATAGGCACGCATAAATTGTATTGGATGCAAAATACCCTCAAAACCCAGGCAGTGAAAGTAAATAACGTGGATAAGTGGGCAGGGGTCCTATAATATCATATTATAATATAAATACTATTAGCAATATCCACATAAGTAGTGTTTCCAGATTTTACATGTACCTCAATTAATAAGAGAAAGTCCTAAGCCCTCCTCTCCTAGATTTACTTACTAGAGACAATGAGACAAAGAATTATTTAGACGCTATAGTGCGAGTAACGTAACAAATTCTATCAACTATAAGGTAAACAGAGTACCTACAGAAATGAAAATGACTAATTTTGATTTGCGAATTAGTGGGAGTCCATAATTTTGGGTTTCTTTTGAACCGTCCCATGGTCCCTATGTAGTCCCTCCCTAGTCCCTTGCCCTTCATCTTGCATGCAAAATGCAAAAAGTAGCACAGGCAGAAAATAAAACATTAACGACAGGGGCAGGGGCAACCTGATAACCTAATTTTCTCCGTCCGATCAGTCCGATCTCCGATTCAGGAATTCAGGAATTGAATGAAATCAGGCTTTGAGACAGCGAGAGTAGTAATAATAGTTGTAAATTGTAATATGTAGCAATGATAATTTTTAGTACAAAGGAAGAGCAGCAATTAAAAAACCCCAATGTTAGACCATCTATTATATTGAAAATCAAATAAACCCCAATAACAAAGGAATTTTGTAGTATGCCGCTTGAATGTCACTCTATGGCTACTTGTGCACAATGTATTAAATGCAGAGGCAACTTTTATGCATGAGAAATGTTTTAGCAATCATGGCGAAGAGAAAGTCCAGCAGCGGCATGAATGGGGTTGAAACTTGAAATTGGGAAATGTAATAGTGAATGTGAGCTGTGTAAAGGAAAGGATTCTAATAAATCTAACAACGCTTATCAAATAATCGATGACTACGCTGCTATAATTCATAAGATAGCCAAAAGCCATTGACAGACAGGTAAATAAGCTTTAGTAATAAAAATCCAATCAATAATAGGAAGGCAATAAAATTACCCTCTCTGTTCTGTATCTCATTCAGTCTTATTTCCCTTGTTTGCTTTTATACTTACCTTTTGCTCTTTTCACTATAATATAATAGCCTCTTCTTATTGTCGGGCTGTCTTTGTCAGACTCATTCACATTTGCATCTATAACTCGACAGTTACATAAAAGATAACTATTAAATATTATCACAAGCATTGAATACAAGCATTAAATGATTATGGGCATATGATGAGAGAAAGTAAGAAGAATGAATGCTAAGAATTGGATTGGATGTACCTTGTACTTGTACACACAGATTGTGGATATTGAATTGAAAGTAGTGCGTGTATGCAGTGCAGTGCGACGAAATCCAAAATCCAATTCATTTCAAACAGAATTCAGCAGGGCACACGGGCACGGCATGAGCAAAAAACAGAGAGCTTTATTACAGGAATGGATATAGAGTTTAGAAGAGCTAAAGCTTAGATTACTACATCCATTTCACATTCACATTCATTTGAACATGGAACTTTTCCTATTGAACGACGTAACGTAAAACGCATTCACATCACAACTTCACACACACACAGCTCAACTCACAGAACACAGAACAGACAGAAGAACCTTTAGCACAGCAGCAGAGCAACCAGACTTCAGCAGACATCTGACATCGTGACATTGGAATCTTGAATCTATAAACACGTAAGTTTTCACTTTTTACATTTAAAAATTCTGGTTCTATTTGGCCTTTCAATTTTCAATTAAGAATTTACTACCATTTATTACTAACTGAAATTTTACAAGACTGCAGGTACTCATGACCTATTTATTATTTTATTACACATTATGGGGAGTACAATATTAATCTATGATCTATTTTAAAATATGACGTATCGAATTTTTATTTTTGTCAAGTCAATTTCTTTCCTAAACAAATATTATATGAAATATTAAAAATATCAGATGTAATTTGCAACAAACTAAATTAATTAATTTTTACCGTGTAGTAAAACTTTTGTTTATATGTAGTCCACCCTCCTGGGAATCAAATAATCTTATTTTGTTCCTAAATGTAAAAGTACAACTCCCTTTCTACTTGCGTCTTCATTCTTCATATGGTCAAGTCGGTTCACTGTTATTTATTCCGTTTTTTATTACTTATTGGGAGCAATTTTAAATTTTATTGCAATAATTCCAAAATTTTATTAAGCTATAGCTATAATAATCTTTTCTGGGGTGTTAGAATTTAGATTGGTGGGGTTTATGTGGGTCTTCGTATTGTACTTTAATTGTTTATCGTTTGGTTTTTTATGGGAACTGAAATAAAATATTT
The DNA here is from genome assembly GCA_019776505.1 of Tomocerus nigrus. Taxonomy (NCBI): domain Eukaryota; kingdom Metazoa; phylum Arthropoda; class Collembola; order Entomobryomorpha; family Tomoceridae; genus Tomocerus; species Tomocerus nigrus. The sequence goes on along the minus strand of JABASI010005099.1, from coordinate 5,989 downwards.
TACTCAAACGCTGTTTTACTCAAAGCCGTAGAACATAGAATCTATGTAATCGATTTTTTTCTAAAACTTGTACAGCTGGTGGAAGACAGACAGTAAAAGCTGTGTGCCGTTTTAAATAATGCTGCTTTTACTTGTATCCAATTTAGCAATTAAATATATAGAGCACTTAACCGAATCCATTTAACTAAATAGCAAAGAACCCTAATTTTCATTTTAAATGTGTATGTTGGTTACAGATTTGTCAATAATATCTCTCACCAGCACCACCAATCCACACTTTATTGACAACGTCCATATGAAAAGTGCATAGTATACCATTAATTCATTGGGACAATAAGAACGATGCCTTCTTTGATGTAGCACATAATATTATAAAAGATATAGCACAAAGAATATGTCTGGTTGAGTGGAACAGTGACGTTTCGGTGTATTTATCGTGTTTTTGCGGTGAAATTGAGTTTGTTGCGATAAAAGTGAAAAGTAATTGTCGTAACTTTACTCCTCTCAGTACAATCTTAAGTTTGAAGTTTGCTCAGTGCTACGTAAACAGAACGGAATTACGGATGTTCCATTAAGTAGGCCAAAAACGCGAGTTATCTGTCAATTACTGCGATAGCACACAATCTCAATAATTGTCGAAAGATAGTGAACCTAAAGTGAGCATCAATCTGTCATTGCACCATTTGTAATTTTAGCCGATATCTGGGTGTTGTCAGTTGTCGACATACAAATCAAAATTCTAAAAGGCAAGAAGAAACAGATCCCGTTTTTATCTGCAAAATCAATAAGAGTTGCGAGTTCGAAAATTATTTAATTATATAATCCAATTTCCTGTTTTTATAGATTTTTTCTGGATTTGTGGAATATTTTTTTATCTGTGATATGAGTCTGATGTTTCACCAGCGAAGAATCGCCCATTCTTATTAATAATGGTCAGTGGTGTAACCTACACTAAGGAAATGTTCATCATACGAGCCTTGGAGAAGATCTTGAGTGATCGCGAAATTAAAAAGTCGCATCATGCTCAACTTAAAAGAGCTTGTGAAGTGGCTCTAGGTAGGATTTAATAAATAATTGCCATTTATAAATTAAATCAATTATAGATAAATTATAGATATAGTATTTTAATAACTTTTTTTTCGTTGAGCAGAAGAAATCAAAACTGCTCTTCAAGCCCTTCAAGAAAATGAACAGAAAAACAGTCAGCAGATACAGGATGAAAATAATTCTTCCGCTCTCCCGTTACCAAAATCCGATCAATCAATTTCAATCGATTCAGAGAAGTATTTCGTCCCGTTTGAATTGGCCTGTCAAAGTAAAGCTCCTCGAATAGTCGTCACTGCTCTTGACTGTCTTCAAGTAATTAAAATTAAAAAAAGTAAAATAACTACATATCAGTGGATGACTATAAATTACATTATCTTGCTTTTCATATAGAAATTGATTGCTTACGGCCATTTGACTGGAAATTGTCCGGATTCAACTGCGCCAAACAAGAAACTAATTGACCGAATTGTGGAAACAATATGTGGCTGCTTCGTTGGTCCGACCACTGATGAAGGGGTTCAACTGCAAATAATCAAAGTAATAGTTTTTGGATTTTATTGCCAGATTATAATAGATATTATTGATGAATTAGGGAAAATGACGTTTAGAAGTTTTCATTTGTTACATTTTTAAAACAATTTTGAATTCATAAATGTCATAAATTGGAACGATTAAATAAATTCGAAATGTTACATTATAAATTCTGTAAATTTTCCTGAAGCAAATCATTAAAGTAGATAACAGTGGATAATAAAAGAGTAAATTTTTGTGTCCAGGCTCTGCTGACAGTGGTAACGTCCCAGCATGTAGAAATCCATGAAGGAACGGTGTTGCTGACTGTACGAACATGCTATAATATCTATCTGGCGAGTAAGAATTTAATAAATCAGACGACAGCCCGAGCTACCTTAACACAAATGCTCAATGTAATATTTTCGCGTATGGAGAACCAGAATGCTCTAAGTCGGCATTCTGATAGTCAAACGAGTGTTGTTAGTGTGGCGACATTAAATGCCAAAGAATCTGAAACAGAGTCGTCCAGTTTAAATGGTGAAGTGAGTAACGTGCATTCCCAAAGCACCAATAATGCTACCGGTGATAGCAATAATAGTGTTAACGTTAGTGAAGAGAAATCCGATGTCAATTCCATAGCTGAAGAGAGTTCCACGTTAGTAGCTAACGGAATCCCATCATCTCCCGAAGATACATCAGCCGTGACGAATAATGATGCTGATGGAAATGTAGAATCTGTTGAAAAGCCCGTTCCAGTAAATGAAAGTGGCGATGGTCAAGTAGCTGAGAATTTGCAAAGTCCAGAAGAAAGTCCGATGGTTAATGGAACGGAAGAGAAAGGGGAGGGGGAAAGTGAAGAAAGCTTATTTAACAAGGATCCTAGCAAAGACATTGAGGGGAGTGAAAGTAAAGGTGATGGAGACAGTGCCATTGTTAGTGATACGGAATCTGAGAATCAGGAGAAAGTTGATGTCCAAGTTGAAACTAGCGAAAATGTGCTAAATGGAAAGGAAACGGAAAATGTAAGATCAGAGGATGAGGGAAATAAAGAAGTTTTATTAAACAATGATCTTACAGTTAGTACTGAAGGCAACGAAAATAAAGAGCCCATGCCTGAAATTGTAGTACAACAGCCTTCACCTAGAGAAATCGCAGAAAATCTCTTGGAAGATATTTTAGAAAAGATGGGTACGCTCTTGCAAAATTTAAATTAACAATTTCTATTGCTTGGCTAGTTTTTTTTAATAAAAACTAATTATATTATGATGGATTTTTTAATTTACATAATTATAACTTATTTTTTCTGTTTTTTATCTGCAGATGAATCATCTCAACAAGCACCTGTTCCTCAATCCCCCACACCACCAACTTCAGTGGAAATATCTTCCAATCATCATGCTCATTCTACTCCTAACACACCTACGATCACAAGAGTGCCTTCTCAGGTAAATAATAATCCAATTAATAATTTTAATAAATAATTGAAATATATTTATCAATTATACTGAAATTCATAAAATATGCAAGAGACACTAACTTGCATTTTAATATCTATTGCTATGTCTTTACTTATCCTTCAAAATTCAAATCAAAGTATTTTCGCATCATGATGGATGTAAAGGTGAAACTTTCGATTCTACAATCTTTCTGTGATGATTTAAAAGATTTATTTACATTTTTATTGCTTTATTTTTACGAACTTTGATTACAACTATCGTAGTAGAAAAGTAACAAACGAATTTTTCTAAAATAATTCAATTATTTGTGTAGGAGAGTATGGAGACAAGTGTAGACAACGACAGCACCAGTGCTCATTTCGTCCACATTTTGCAAAAAGATGCATTCCTTGTTTTTCGGGCTTTATGCAAACTATCAATGAAACCTTTGCCTGATGGAGTTCCAGATCCAAAGTAAGAATAAATTAATAAATAATGTTATTTATTGTGTATTAAAACATTAAAATTAATTTTGGTATAGTTTGGAAGATCTGTTTGCTATATAAAAATTATTTTCTTTTATTTTTAGGTCCCATGAGCTGCGTTCGAAAATTTTGTCGTTGCAATTGCTGCTGTCGATTGTGCAGAATGCAGGAGAGGTTTTCAAATTAAATCCAATATTTATCACAGCCATAAGGCAATATCTGTGTGTCGCTCTATCGAAAAATGGAGTCTCATCCGTCCCTGAAGTCTTTCAGTTGGCTCTGGCCATTTTCCTTGCACTCTTGGCCAATTTCAAGACTCATCTAAAAATGCAAATAGAGGTACTTTACTATAGATGACCCTATGTCTGTTGATAGTAAGAAAAGAAAGGAAATCTCTTATCAACATCTCTAACATTACTTTGCTCTTTTTTATAGGTTTTCTTTAAAGACATCTTATTGCCGTTGGTGGAGTCCCCGGGATCGTCTTTCGATCACAAATGGTTAGCCGTTTCAGGCGTTGACGAGAATCTGTGGAGACGCCCAGTGCATCGTCGACCTGTACGTGAATTACGACTGTGACCTTTCAGCAGCAAACATTTTCGAAAGATTGGTAAATGACCTAAGCAAAATAGCTCAAGGACGACAAGGGATTGATCTTGTCGGGAGCAGTGCCATTCAAGAGAAGGCGATGAGAGTCAAAGGAATCGAAGGCCTCGTGGGAATTCTCCAGTGCATGGTGGAGTGGAGCCAATCTTTATATGTCAACCCTCAAACACAGTCCAATCTCAGTAAGCCATAAGCCATTCAACCTACCTTTATACAATACTATTACCGTATTTCCCCAAATAAGTCTTCCTATCCTTCTAATTCAGAGGTGGACTATTAGGAAGTTTGCGTTGGGAGATGTTATAACATTATAAAGTTTAAAAAGTTTATAAGATTTATAATTTGTCATTTATAAGATTTATATAAAATAATTTGTAAATGTTATAAATGGGAAATTGCACGTTGCCGCATTTATAGAATTTATAAAGGCCTCACTTTTATTCGCTTAACTTTATAAATGTTAAAAATGTTCGCACCGCGAACTATCTATTATTAATTTACGTAATGAGAACATGAATTGGTAGAAATATTTTGCAATTCGCATCCTATTAATGTTTGTGATTGTCAGAAATTAATGTTAAACAAACGGTATAAGTAATAGCTGCTGTAAAAAGTGAAAATGAAGAATGATAACGCTTTAAATTACAAAAATGTGTCCTAAAAGCTTGAAAATCTTTAAACTGAAAGTTGGAAGTTCACTGAAAAAATTATCTTTAAAAAAATTATATAATATTGATTATTTGCCCCCATAGTACTCTGACTTGGTTCAGCTGCGTGTGTTATAATTTGCTTGTCTGGGTAAATATTTATGTTTTATGACAAACGTCTGATAATAACTACTGGCCTGGGTATCTATTATGGATTATACGGTACAAGATGCTGAGTAGAGTAGATTACTTTTCTGCAATCAGTTTCCTCATCTTTACATTTTGCCACAGCAGTTCTACCGAATATTCTTTCTGTGTGAAATCCAGGAAGTAAATAGGTCGTTAGTTTGGTGATAGGCCTAATGCTATCTCTGTTAGGAAGGTCTGGAATGTATTTTGGTGCGATAATTGTTGTGTCCGTCTTTTCTAATTCACAGCTGCTGAAAGAAATGTGGAGGAGGATTCTGAAGGGAAGAAAGTGGATGCAGACGATAATCCAGAACAGTTTGAAGTGATTAAGCAGCAAAAAGACATTTGGGAACACGGCATAGAATTGTAATTGGAAAACTTTCTTTTATTAAACCCATTCACAATTGTCATTGACGTCTTTTCGGCTTTTGAGAATAGTGAGACGTCTTTTCTCCTTTCATTGCCACATCGTCGTCTAACCTAACGAACCTCTTTCTTTGTTTTCAACAGGTTTAATCGGAAACCTAAAAGAGGACTTGCATTTCTACACGAAAGGAAACTGTTAGCAGAGTCTCCCGAGGATATTGCATACTTTTTCCTTACTGACGAACGCCTAGATAAAACTATTGTTGGCGAGTTTTTGGGAGACCCTGATAAATTTAACAAACAGGTTCGTTTTCCTTATCTTTTGTTTTCTAACCTTTCTATTTCTGCTGCATTGTGTTTCTTGATGCATTAATTGTCATCTGAATTCCTAACAAAGGATCTTAAATTCACTTGCCAAAAAGGTTGTAGAAAGTAAAGGATAATAGGGGGAAAATGTTTTTTGTTATGATTTTTGCCACAAAAAAGATTATAGGTAAAAACCGTTTCACCCAATTAAGCCATTTGTTCCATATAAACCATTTTTCCTATTGTGGACTTGATAAAAAATATTTTTTAACCATTTCCCCCAATCAAGCCATTTTTTCCATATAAAAACCATTTTTCCCACTGTGGACACCTTGTAAACTCAAAAAATAACTTTCTTTTGCTCTATGAGAGAGTCTATTAAATTATTACCCGA
>JABASI010005098.1:0-12880 GCA_019776505.1 Tomocerus nigrus | reverse complement strand
GAGTTCCATCAATTTCCATGCAACGCTTTAAGTGACGGGGGACAGAGCGACACGTCTTTTGGCAGATATAGGGTTCAGGTTGTCCATCTCTTCGATGATTGTCTCCCGTAGCTGGGGTAGCGCTTTTGTTTCCCTGGCGTAAGTTTTCTCTTTCATTATTCCCCAGACGGGGAAGTCCATTGGCTTTAAGTTTGGTGAGCGAGGAAGCCAAGCGTTTTTGGAAAATGCTCATGAGGACAACGACTACCAAGAAATTTTATTTTTCCCAATTTGCAAAAAGCAAGCATTAGTCTAGCTATAGAGTTCATATCACCTCTTTCTACTGAAGAAATAACGCCCTTTCACATGACGTATACTCTGTTGCAGTAGCATTACAACTTTTTCAGTTATTAATGGTTAAAGTAAGAGAAAGTTCCATTGGACATATTTCTGGGCCACCCTGTATATATACAAGATATCTGGTACAAGGGAAACAAATATGTTTATCCATCTGCTTTACGTATAATATGTATTCATTTATAAGCAGTTAGGCATAGTTGGCACAGTATTTGTCATGATGGTGCTCTTGGTTTTGCTACGCTACATATTTATTATTATTCAACAATGCCTACTATCTGTATAGTTTGCTTCAAGAAGTACGAAAATTAATACAGATTATACCATTTAATACGATACATTTTAAGCAAACAATTTGAAACTTTTAAAGTCGTATGTGGTTGTCCATAATACAAAGGGGATGAGACAACATCAATGTACAGATATTTTTATTGTTTGGGTCTTGGTGCCGCTCGCTCTCCCTGTATTGATAATGCAATTTTAGAATCAGTAACCCTACAGTCCAGTTTTGGCCACTTTAAAGTACCTACCTATGCTTCCCATACACTCAACACGTGAATTCAGTAGCAACGTTATTCACATAGCTTAAGAAAATCAGCTAATGCATGGAATTGGGTGTTTCATACCAAATAAAGAACCAAATAAATGCCTAGGTACGTTTTATTAACAGGATTATACATAAGAATTTTATTGTAGCTTTGAAGGATGTTTATTATTGTTGGAAATTATATCATCTGATGTGAGTTCGTAATGTTTCATTAAAGTGGTCAAGTCCATTACCAATTACTGCTGATTGATTATAGATTCTATCCAATCCAACTGAGCTGTAACTCTTGAGTATACTCCAGGAAAACCTTAAAAGTCAGATAGAATTACATTAGTAGAATCAGGATGATATACCTGTGTATTGATGCAATTAGAAACGCTAGCCTAATGAAGACCCATTGACGAAACTATAAAATTGTATTTGATCTTGAGACATTTAAATTCCGAAAGTACATTCAGAAATTGTTCAAAACACATTCTAAAGTTGTCCTACCACTTACATATAGTGGAGTGGCAAATGACCAATATGTTCCAAGCTTAAGCTCAAAAAATAAGTACAAAGCAATTGTTTCTGATTACACTCAGTTTACAATAGTAAGTGTGTTTAAAAGAAAAGTTTTCTTTTGTAGCAAAAGAAGTAGTAAACTGGACCTGAGATTCCATCAAATATCCATCAAACTGATTTTCATCGAAAGCAAAAAACGCATTTTCTGGGAATTGCATACCAAAAATTTATAAAAACTTATTTTGCTTTAGGTATTATGAGAGGACCAAACGGTCATGACTTTAGAAATTAAGGTACATTTTGGGGAAAAATAATACTTCAATCAAACTATTGTTTCCATTCCGTCTCCGAGTTGTCTCATTTCAACAGTTTATATCTCAGCTTTTGTCTGTCTCAGTCCAGTTTTAGTAAGGTATTTTTCTCCAATCTTTTAAATTAACTCGCTTTTTAGCTAGATGTACCTGGTTCTGCACAACGAAACCCGAAAGACACGACACCAATCAGCACATATTTATTACCATTCATAACAGGCATCATTAAAGGACCACCTATTGTCATATTTTCGCAAAATATTAGATGTACTTTGTCAGATTTGCAATGTAAATGCTTCCATAAGGAGGGAGTTGTCACAATAATGTCCCAATAAGATAAATACATAATGAATAAGACTCATGTTTGGTTTATTTATTAGGGCATTTTTTGCTACTTCTCTTAATGATTCAATTTGTACCCACCTGAATCTCCTTGACATGCATCTGGAATAGGTATAGACAAATAAAATGTAGTATAATACCTAACTAATATTCATATCTTTAAATATGGAAAATTAATTTTATGCTCATACTCAATGCATATTGATTATGATACAATTAATGGTGGTCCAATCAATATCAAGTTGGAATTTATACCTTTTCCACCGTCAGAATAGCCAGCACATATATTTGTATCGTCCACATGTGCAGTTTTGAAAGGTTTGTATTTTTCTTGGCATACAGTATCGTCGACGACAGGTAACTGTACTTGACGAAGAGTTTGGCTGGTTGGGCCGTCTAGAACAATGGCATTGACATGAGTTTAAAAAACGGATTAATAAGTTTACACAGTCATCTAATTTACGTGCAATTGCTCTTTCATATCAAAATGTTTCATCTAACAATAATTAAGAAACGATTTAATAGCCTCGATATAGATAACCTACATGGATTCTTAAAGAGAGACCTCTGCTAACTAACTACTCGCAAAAACAGCGATGAGGGAATCATCCCTGAGGACTTCACAATTTTTACCTCATCTAATGGAATTTTATAAGTTGTACAAAGTGTATACTACTATAGATTTTATTTGTATTTTTAGGAATACCATATCTATTATAGACGCATATATTATAGACGCAATATTTTGTTCATTAACCACACACATTTGAAAGAAATAGCTGATTTAGGGATGATTTTATCTAGGGATATATCCTCTTGAGCGATTCCCACCTAGAGTCAGTCTTGGAAATGCCTATTGTCTTAAATGTTTTAGCAGCACCTCTGAGAGATCGCTAAAATGCTTGTTAGAATTCTGGCCTATTTATATGTATTGAATACTAGAACCAATTACTGAATTGAATTGCTCCCCATCCCGCGACGTAGGGTGTAGTATTCTCAAAACGACTGTTCTTTAGTTGAGGTGTTGATGGCAAACAAATGGCACGTATTTGATCTGAAACCAAGTTCAAAGATACAGGAAGAGAACTTTATACGATTGTCACGTTATTAATAAATTGAAAAATAGGAAACAGAAATAAATTAATTTATCTAACGTAAGTACTTAAGTTCAGTGTTCATATGATGCTCTTTTGCTTACTTGTAAATTCGACTGGTTTACTGAGTTTTAATATGGCAATATCGTTTTGAAATGTGCCAGGGTTGTAGTTAGGATGCTTTATTTTTTGTATCACATCAACATTTATGGGTTTTGCTCCATCTGCATCTGTAAATAAGTCGTGGTCCCCCAGTCTGACAGTTGTTCTGTCCAACATGTTACAGCATAATATTTAGAATTATAGACATTTGGTCATCTTATGGGAATGACAATGTGAACTACCTAGGTAAGTATATGTACCGGTACGTAGCACTAAAAATATTTCTATATAGGATCATGAATCCCAATAAATACTGGCTTACAAATCATCTCGAACGCAATGACTTGCAGTGACCACATGTAACTTGGATATTAATGTTCCTCCGCAAAGATAGTCAATATTGCCACTCCCGTCCCGATACCCTGAAGAAGTATTTTGAAGCAAGTTAGCAATAGACTTGAAGAATATCATCTGTAAACCTAGCTTTGCAATAGTATGGTATTTTAATCTAAAACCTTACCTAAAGCAGCTATCCATGGCCAAGCTCCTGTCCAAAGAAAACAAAAGTAATATCAATAACCGTGTTCTCATAAATTGCAGCATTTGATTTTGATTTCCTACGTGTCCCATAGTTGGTCTTACTTAATTGCGTATTTTCGTTGTACATTGCATTTATAGAAATGACACATACCTTTTGAGGCTTCACGTCCCCCCACAACTCTGTTTTGACTTCCCGTGCTTGTACCACAATCGCTTGGTAGTCCCTCCCCAGAAAATCCTAGCGTGGGAGTAGTGATAGCCGGTACTGGATTCTTACCTATCACAGAATTTGAGGTTGGCTTAGGTTTCGGTGGGATCAAAGTTACAGGGCCATTAGTATCAAAAGGAGATTTTGTAGTAGGAGGAGATTGGGTGGGTGGGGATGGTGGAGGTACAGGAGGTGGTGGTTGAGTAGATGATACTCGTGGCGGGTTTGTATTTGCATTAATTAGCTGGAAAGGGGGGCTTGTTGTGGGACTCGGCTGCTGAGGAAATGGGGACGGCGATATGAAACCATCATTGCCATTGCCAATGCTATTCTCGTTATCAAAGCTTCCTTGGTTCCTTGAAGTTGGACAGCAAACCATGGGAAGGAATCCAGAGAATCCGCAAATAGAGCGTCGCAGGATCCAATTGGCCCTGCCTCTAGGTCGGGAGTTAAGAATGACAGCTAAGAAGTTGCATTTATTTATTGACGTGCAGAAACCATCGGTGTCTCTAAATGTTTGACAATCTGGACTTCGGACAGTCGGTTGATTGGCAAATATTTCCTGTGGAAATGCACTGGTACTCTGAGGATTAGGAGATTGTGGGAACTGTGACGGCTGTCCCTGGAATTGGGGCCGACCTTGCTGGAAGGGTGGGCCAGAAGGCCTAGAAGGATGAGACTGAGGCCTATTTATTGGCGGTTGAGGCGGTTGAAACTGTGTATCATCGTCATCGAATATTACTAGAAATCAGAAATTCGGTTTTAGTTTAAGAGTCAATAATAATATAAAGTAAAATTATAGATGAAACCAGATGAAACGATACACGAAAAACGCTTAACATAATTAATTATAGATACCTTGACTCGTTACCGACAAAACGGAAATCAACACTAAAAATGATGTTTTTGTTACTGAAATTCCATGGGAAAGACTCTTCATGGTGGAGTTTTGAAACCTAAAATTTTATGCACACAGAATAGCCCATTAATAAAGTGCAGATGAAGATTGAACAGGCAGCACGAATGACAAGGAGTAAGTTGAACTTCTTAGTAAACGAAATTATCTTGAGTTGCAGAAAGACTGAATCTGATTAATTGGTATTCCCCTGTTTTGCATCTCTATTGCTTCTGCTGATGTATAAATTGGCAATGAAATAACCTATGGATATCTTTACTGGCTACATCCTACCTGACAATGCAATGGAGCAAAAAAGGGTTTTAACATAAAAAGCCGATAGAAGAAAAGTGCCTGTACAATTTCACACTGCAACTTTGTCTGCAGGTACCTCTGACTGGACAACAACGCATTATGGCATAAATACTATAGTAGCTGGTAAGACAGTAAGTAAACGAACGTGGTGATCTCATGATGTTCATTAAATTATGGTCATACTGACTTCAGGATTTGCAGGTTAGCTCACTGTTGTTGAGTCAGTACTCCTTTTGTCACGCTCATCTTTGTTCATGCCCTATCATTACCATTATAGTTTTGTTTTTACACGCGATTTACACCACAACTGACCAAATAAAATATAAAATACAACTACGACTTGACTGAGGGAACTCCATAGATATAGCAAGACTTCAACGCATACTTCATAGGTAGTATTACAGTAATGGTGCTACAATATTAATCATATACTAATAAATATACTACGACTACCATATTATGGTCGTGTATTATACTACGTATTATAGATAGCTTTGGGCTTCATTGTTTTATCCTGTTCCAGCACACACTTAAACGGCTTTACATTACACCTTTTCCATGAATATAATGTATAGCGTGAATTTCATGACTGATGAGATTGAAACTGATGACTGATACTGTCCCGTCTCATTTCAGCTTCGGTGTATTGTTGCTTTCAGTTATAATCTCCTGCTCAAAGGCATTTTTTGTAAGGTATTATGCAATTTAAATCCCAACACTATGCACTACTACTACCTAACCTACTGTTGTATGCACACATAAATACTATGTAGATGAAACAGAAATTATAGGTACGAGCAGTACTAGCCACTATGAACTATAGCCACCATCCAAAGACACCGACTACATTTCAGATTCAGCAGAGCATGAAATTCGGCTTGTAAAGTAGCAATTTAACTTCAGTTTGCTTGATACAAAAAATATTCCAATGAAACGCGAACAAAACTACTGAATTCATTTTATATACCCCAAATCCTCTTATTGTACTAGGTCCTCTAATAATTCTAGCTAGGTGTCTGATACTGGGGTCCATGATACATTCTGATACAATGTTTTTGGCAATAAAATTATCAAATCAAAATTAAACATTAGCAAACTTATTACATTATTATGTACCAGTAATAATACTAGTAAATATGTAGTAGTATATAGGTAGGTACCTACATAATAAGTTTCACGCTAGATTGTTGTGGAGTAAAAGCCTTGTATCCTCTAATCCTCTCACTCTCACTGCACTGTAGACTGTAGACAAACGAAATTATCTACGCTGTATGCAAATGATTTCGTAGTATCCTAACTGCAAATAATTTGAATGTGAATGGTTGATTGAAGGGGCTTCTCTTGAATCATCTTAGAAACATCTCCGCTCTGACAATGAATAATTGCAAATAATGACTTCAACTCCTTCCTGTTGATTAATTATTTAATTTCTTTTCCTACAACCTTGACGTTGGTCTTCACAATAAGGATATCAATGCTAGCCAATGATCCATGATCTATGCAGACACCTTTTGGGTACCTATCTACTTTATTTTTTACGCAATAATCACTTGCGAGCTTATAAATTGGGTAGTCAATAATTTTACATTAATTCATGAGTTATATTATAGGTTAGTGTAAAAGCAGGGCTCATTGCCCATTGTCCACTATGTCACAATGTCACGTTCACGTACAAAGTTAAATTGATAGATTAAGATTTTTTTCTCTCAGTATCGTGCTAAGTAAATGTATTTATTTTGCACATTATAATAAAATCACACACAACGAGGGATATTTGTAGTGGACGGACATGATATTTTGTGTATACCTATTCATAGCGATCGGGATAAATATTGTGTTGACTAAAGAATCGTGACAACACAATGTAAGTACCATTTAACTAATCACTTAATGCCCTTGTTAGGTCCTCTTTTAGCTTATTTTTGTAACCCGAGGTTGACGAAATACAACCGATAGTATTGATCTTCTAAATGAACATTATTGTATTAATAAGTAATGAATAACGAAACTGCTATTACACTAAAAGTAAAAGTACCACCACTGCACTACCACTAAAAGTACTTAAATTAAAGTCTGTGTTGAAGGATGACTGAAGACTGAATCGATGAGCATATAGGATTCAATAATCATTAAAACGGTTTTTACATACGTTTTAATCTTGAAACGACTTCTTAGCTGATTTATTGCATTAAAGCTATGGAGTTAGCAATAATCATAATATTATGTATATATTGGTTTTGTTATAGCAATTTTGGAAGGGGATTATTTTTTAGAAAACATTTTGCAGGCTAAAAATATGTATAATTTAAACAATGGCGATATCTGAACATCCTCTAAAAGTCTCCTGAGGGCCACATCCAATACCTTCAGTGCCATTTGGACATACTCCCCATGAATTGCCCACGCGGTAGTGCCACTGTAACGTGTATATAAAAAGATGAACAATTTGGGTTGTGACGATAATCAAACAAAGAAAGCGGTACTGCGCCTACCTGTAAAACACACTGCGAGCACTGTACATTGTGTGGGAGACGGAGTCTCAAAACGTACATGCCTAGGCCATCGAAAATCGGGTATTGAGTTCCAGAACCATCAGCAAGCTCCAGCAAGTGCTGCTCGAAACAAGATTCAGACTCAGGCTCAAATAAATTGTTATGCTCGCACAGACGGAATTCAAAGTATCCTGAATGGGATGCTGTCAGCTCAACTTCTACTGGGAACGTCTAGCAAACAAATTGAGAACTTGCATTTTCACTAATGCTTACTTGACTATTTACTTAACATGTAGCTAAGTATGACAAACAAAAACTACAGTTAATAATGTCTACGGAACAAGAAAGTTTTTTAGATCTATTCATTCTAATAGCCATAAATCTGTTACCTGTCCAGCATTGTAACGTCTCACAATTACCCCATTCCCATACAAACCACCGTTTTCATTGGCCCTAGGTTTAGGCAATTCCCATGAGTCTGATTTAAAAAGCAGTGCGATATGATTGTAGGAAGAACTTTAATTGATTAATTTGAGCTTGCAAAATGTATTTCGTAGTAGTGAAGTGATATGCGCCTGCCATTATATCAATTATCTACTATTTCGTATTTCATACCTCCGCATTCTCCACATCGTCCTCCATTCTGTTCATGTTGAACCTAGAAGCAATAAATAATGGTAGGCATAATTAGAGCACGGCAATTGTAATTATACATTCGAAAATTTTTTTGATTGTGACATTTAATGTAACTAATAAGAATTCTTTGCTCATGAAATTGAAACGAATGACATAAGGACTTCAGGACTCAAAAGCGTAGTAAAAAGGCCACTAAGACCAAATGAGACGTACCGGAGCTCCTCCGCAAAATAGCTCGTTGTCGTTATAGTTTGTTGGTGGGTTGTATTCCTCGAACTCAGGGAAACGCCACAGCGATGATCTATTCGGGGGTTCCAGTAATCTGCCATGTCCATTTACTCCGACAAAAATTGCTACTGCAATTAGTACTGATGCTAAAACTGGATTCATTTTTAAAGGGTTTCTTAAATTTTAAACGATTTTTCTATGTGAGAAGTCAAACTTCAATTTGGGAATTACTTTCGGAATTTAAGTAGGCAACCTATTAGTGCTTGCTTTTCAAGTGTATTGAACTCAATAATTCTCAAATACCAGAAATGACTGGATTACACAATTTAAGTACTTGGATTTAGCAAGCCTCTTTTCGCATGGAATTAATGTCTGATTTATTTGAATATGCTGAAACCTTTATGTAAAAATCGGCGAGATAATTATCAATCAATCGAGAATGTTTGCTCAGGATCTGTCTGTCAAGGGAAATGAGGGAAATTCCGAACCATTTCTGTCATTTCATCTATGTATACTTCTATCTGCCAAACAAACAGATTATTTTCGCTGCAAATATGTTTTAAGCAAGCTTTGTATTAGTAGCTGCAGATTTTGATTGACAGAAAAAATGATTACAGGCTGATTAAAATTGTCATTTACTACCATTGTAAAACTACGATGATACGATGTATGCAATCGTAACGATTTAAGCAGAAATCGATGATGAAATAAAATTATAATTAATATTAATAACAATTAAGCGACATTAGTTCACGTATAGGAAGTTAGGTGCATTAATTTTATAAAAAGACGAAGTTATAATAATATGGGACAATGTGTCGAGCCAACTTACACGTGTCTAGTTAATTATTAATGGGTTAAAGTAGCAGTCTAAGGTGACACATCCACCTATATAAATAAACTGAAATGAATGCCTAAAGTTAGTGGTTTATCTTGTACTCTGTACTTTGTATTTCATTTTTCAAAGATATGAACTTTTATTAATAATGCATGTACAAAATTACAAAGTATGTGCACAGTTATTGATGACTATTAAATTGTTAGCAGCAAAATAAGTGTGCTTCAATGTTTCAACCCTCATAGTTCGCCTCTCGGATGCCATTTTTTTTGTCGCAGTACCAAATAGAGGAACCGATACCCAAAACAAACAATATCGATGATATAACATTATTATTGTTACTCATACTGAGGAAATAATACAATTTTTGAAACAAAAATGCATTCTATGTCAAGGAGTTCATTCAAATGGGTGAATTGAGGAGGTTCTGAATGTACCCCCAAAAACATGATCAACATAATGTTTCCTTACAACCAAGCGCACAAAGTATATCAATCGAAAGGTCTCTAAAAGAGCTTTCGAAACCCACCTGGGGTACGTTTTGCTACATTTATCCGTTTTCGAGTAATCCGCGTTAAAAATTTTGACCAAGGAACTTTGTCCACTGATTACTCGGAAATGGATCAATGTAGCTAAAAGTACACCCAGTGGAGTTCGAAAGCTCTCTTAGAGACCATTCGATTGATATACTTTGTTTGCATGGTTGTCAGGAAACATTAATGTCAATCGTTTTTTTTCTCTCTAGTAGTAGAAGGACATAATAGTTGACCAGAGTGAGTCACGGTCAACTTATACGAAACATATATGCAATATTATAACTTTCTATATTATCTATTTCAGATATGATTTGATCGGATCATTTTGAAAAATGTGTACCTAGTTTTCTTTATTTCATTTAACTTTGACTTACCTATATTAAAATTAGGGGCTCCTGCTCCTTGTACGAAATATATATGACCGTTTGTTACTTAGCCAAGTAGATTCAAGAAAGAATAATTATTAAGCTGTGTAAACCTAGGATAACGGTCTCATATTATACTTATTTCAGGAAACAAAATGTTGTTGCTCCACAAATTGACCCCATGGCCGTCGTCCAAAGGGCTTTGATTAGCATGATTGGCAGACAAATATAGTACCTTTACCTATACACATATCCCTTGGTAAAAAAATACCCCACACGTGTAAAGCAGATATGGCTGATCACGTTCAAATGCGAGCTTAATTCATTATGTATATTGTAATCGATATCAATATTGTGTTTATTTATACATAACCGATATTGTATTGTCTCAACTTCATACAAGGTAAGGCTCGCGAAAATGCATCAATTCATAGTGTACAGCATGTACAGGGTCGTGGGCAAATTAATTCAAACTTTGTAAATAAATTATATAAAAATCATCACTCTCATTCATCTCAGTTTGTTGATACGAGGCTAACACAATGTTATTTATAACATTTGAATGCACTTCAATCAATAATTATTATCAATGCTGAATCGGAAAAACGGAATAACGCAGCATCCAACATTAGCACGCATCAGTACAATAAACAACACTATTTGTAAATGCGTGGCACAGAATTAATGAGCCATAATAAAATCAATAAATATGTTTGCTACCAATGGACTTGGGAAAACAAACCCAACCGATGTATGTTGTTGCAGATTGATAATCAGGTTCTTTTATAGAATTAAACCTTGATATGAGATTCCTTACTTTTCTCAACTTAGCCTATCCTTAAAAAGTCAATCTGCAAACAAAATGGATCATTTAAAATATCAATGAATTTTGCCTTGTTCGTCACATGTAGAAGCACATTGCATTGCACACTAAGGCAGTAGAGGATGTTGATATTATTATTACGTAAACGAAATAATACTTGTGTTACTTATAATTTAAATTTTGAAAAGTCAATGAAAAAAATTTTAATTTAAACTAGATTTGAGTAGTAAGGTAAAGGATTTGTCAAGTATAAAATCTTGACACAGTTAGTAATGAATTTTAACCTACTACGTACCTTAGTACGTTTGCATATATATAAGCTACGATACATTTGGAACTTTAAGTTTATTCTTCAATACAATTGATTTACTGAAATAGTGCTTTTGATATCGACACAATGTCCAATAAAAAGAAGAATCAGATCAATTTCTTATATTTCTATAAACTTTTATTTGTTACGTCAGCATCACTATTGCAATGCATGCCAATTCTCTTATCACTAGGTTTGTTAGCAGGAATCACGATGCTTCCTCAATGTTCTGGTCATGGGAGGTAAATCCATTCGAACACTTTGTGGAATTTTGCAAATAGTTACTGTATATCTCGAATTAGTTTGTCCCGTTGATTAACTTCGCGAAAGGTCACGAAATCAAAATTTACATGTAATTTACACTCTCTACCCACCAGGGGTCAACTACTAAATTTTTCGCATAAAAGACTATGGTGAAACAATATCTGTATAGTTCACCTGGTTCAACTAATTCGAGATACACGGCATGTCTTTTCCATAGACCTTAAACTCGTAGTCTCTAAATTCTAACTTGTCCTTCATCAGGCTAATGGAACCACCCAATCGTTCATCTATTTGGAGATTTCCCGAATTCAGCTCTGAAAATCCTCCCAAAAATTTCAACGACAACGAATTATTTTGCGGAGGAAGGCAGGTATGTATAACTATTTCCCTAAGTTTTTCAATCTTATTATTCTAAGCGATATTATGCAATATATTAACTTGCACAGTTGCACGTAAATGATCAAACGATTTTCGCCTGCTAATCTCAACTTGAAGGAACTTATTGCTTGCAAACAAATGCCTCAGAATTTTTCCGATATTATGATGAATGTAATGTGACAATGATTCTCGTAAAGGTTCAACATGAAGTTAATGGAGGACAGTGCGGAGAATGCGGTGATCCTTGGCAAAATCCGAAACCGAGAGATAATGAAGGTGGTGGAACATATGCCAAAGGTATAATCGTCCGGAAATATAAAGAAGCTCAGGTAAATTGACAATGAGCATCAATGATTCAAGTACTTTGCAGTTATAATATTCTGTGTTCCTCTTGGACTCCTGTTCTGTAATGTGTATTAATTATCCTGAGCGTTTTTAGGTTATTAACGTATCTGTAGAATTGACAGCTGCTCATTTAGGCTTCTTTGAGTTTCGTCTGTGTCCTCAAAACAACATTTCAGTCCCAGAAGAACAAAGTTGTTTCGACAATTTCCTGATGGGACTTGCCGACGGTTCTGGGACGAAATATCCTGTTTCTTACACCAAAGGCTTTTACAACACATCCATAAAGCTACCCTTTGGTGTCACTTGCTCACAGTGTGTATTACAGTGGCACTATAGAACTGGTAAGATGCAAACCAACTTCATGAATTAAGCACGAAGGGATTTAAATATTTAATGATTTTGCAAACCTCTAGGAAATTCTTGGGGAGATTGCGGAAACGGAACTAATGAATTGGGTTGTGGGCCTCAGGA